>JAZGTJ010007673.1:0-22409 GCA_036877575.1 Botia almorhae
ACACAAAACATGCAGACTGTATCGGTCGAGTGTATTTGAGCTCATGCACACTGACTCAATGCTCATGGTTTAAATTAAAGCCTCTCCCATGAAGCCTGACAGCTCCCATTGAATCTGTGCTCATCATGATCTGACTGCACGGTACGCTTGGGTTAGAAAGTCAAACTCTGCTTTATCAGGGATAACGTCCATTGGTTCTAAACCAAGTGTCCGGTCCAATCACTGTATCTGCTCTGATGGTCTGCTCTGTTTTCTCATGGTTTTTAATCAATGGTTTTAATTACACACAGGCCAGCGAGATGCCGAAACTGACGGAGCAGCTGGGCGGACCTCTGCGACAGATGCAGGTAACACATTCGAGGAGGACTCACTCAGCCAGCCCCCCTCAAATTCTTCACATTACAGACTCACTATCACACTCAGTATTTACCAAATAATGCTTCAACTCCCTGCACTGCTTATACTCACAGATTACACAGATAGGTCAGTCTGATCCAAGAAAGATCCATTTGTAAGCTCACAAGAGAGAAACATCTATGCACAAACACAGAGGTCAATTTGATGCCCCTCTTTCACCCATTCAAACACTTTGGCACAGAACAGTTACTAAAACTAGTATAAAACTAAAGCTACTATATATAACTGTGAAGTCAATTAATTGCTAGTTTATTTTTATGTTATTGTCATTAGCTCATGTTGTTCCACGGAAGGGAAAATGTCGTATGGGTTTGGCCTGATGTGAGGTGGAATAAATTAAAGCTATTTTACTTTTCGGGTGAACTGTTGCTTAGGGATAAAGGGGCTGGTGTAACATAGTGATACATGATTTGGGGTTAATAAAACTGATATAAACTAGAAAGGTTGGTCCATGATTTGTTGTCATTGTGTGTAATAAAATAGCAATTGGCTGTAATAAAAACAATACTTGTAGCCTTGGATAAAATTGTCAGCTAAATTGTTAGTTCAGTCACATTTAATCGTAGTAAATGTTGACGCATTAAAAACTGACCAAAGTCCATGTGTGATTTTAGGAATGTGCCAAGCGTATTGCTAAAGTATCCGCAGAGGCCAAGCTGGACGTGGATGAAGAAACTTATCTGAACCAGTTCCGCCCACACCTGATGGATGTGGTCTACACCTGGGCCAACGGCTCCTCGTTCTCTCAGATATGCAAGATGACAGATGTGTTTGAAGGTACTAGATCCCTCAGAACAATGATCAGGAATCAGAAAAGTTCTGCTATATGGATTCATGTGTTCCTGATGGGGCTATGCAGTATATTAAATATTTCTTATTATAATGTGTCAAATCAGTTTTGTTCGGCTAGTTTTGAGTAGCTGACTCACGAGTATTAAAGCAACAGGTATTTTAGTTATTGAGTTATTAAATTCAACTATAAAACAAATGACTCCCATATTTTAATATTATTGTTTCCCAAAAATGGACAAATGTAACATCTGTGAGAAACAGCTACAAATATGAGTTGTAGTTGGTCCCAGCTTCACAAGTACAGAGTGATGCATGTTGAAAAGCCAAAGGTTTCTAAACATCCTGTCAGCACATCTACTCCCAGAGGTCTGCGCTTTGAGATCTGGCAGTATCTGCAGCATGACGTGATCTTTGAAAACGTGGATCTCATGTCTTACTGTCAAGAAAATCCCCCGTCTGACCGCGCTCCAAACCCCGAGTGAGATTTTGGCTGTGTGTGTGACCGTTAGCAAACACCAAAGCACTTGTAGTGATAAAACTCGAGTAAGGGAGGAATATTAAAAAAGAATTTATAAAAGCTGAACACCCTACTTTGTCTCTAAATCCTCATTTCACCATGTGCTGGATTGTGTGTTAGATCAGTCTTATTGGAGAATTTACAGTATTGTGCCAGTAAAAACACTTTTTGCCAAGAAAGGTTCATAGTTTCATAGAAATAAACAATTCTAATAGATCTGGACATTCATACTATGGGCTGTACAAACTCCTGAAAGATGACCGTATGTGGTTGGTATGTGGCAAGCAAGATTGAGTGGATATGTTATCAGTCCACTGGGAGGATTAACCCCCTTCTCTCTCTCTCTTGCTCTCTCTCTCTCTTTTAGGCAGTATTATCCGCTGCATGCGCAGATTGGAAGAGCTCTTGAGGCAGATGTGCCAGGCGGCAAAGGCCATTGGGAACACAGAGCTGGAGAACAAATTTGCAATGGGTAAGACAACTAACAGTGTGACTCATTCGGCTAAATAGAGACGTGTGCAGTATATCCAATTTATTGTGGGCAGCTTTAAGCACTTGACTGGTAAACCATCCGTGGAAAGATTTAATTGTTGATCACATGCTGTGAATTTGAATTTGAAAAAAATAGTGTTCCACAGCCTCAGATCATCTCAATCTGCAGTCTTCCATTTAGAATGTTAAGTCATGAATAATTGAATTTACAAGTACGCTATGAACTGTTGAACTTTTAAACTGTATTTCCTTGCTCCGTTTCGCAACCTTGCCATTCGAGCCATCTTGCTATCTGACGGTTGACTAGAAGCAAATGTAATTGCTTGGGCAGTGCATTGCATAACTGTGGTTAACTTAAGAATTAAGAATGATACCTTTAAATACCACAAAGGGGAGTTACCTTGAAATGCCTGTTTAAATAAACTGGATGTTATTGATGGGTACAAACATGTTGACTTTTTTTCTTGACTTGTTGCATTGCATTATGGGATTTGTTATGATGCTGTAGAATTTGGCCACAATTAGTTATGGTAGATGGTAGCCTTATCTTTAAAATTGCTTTTGCATTGGGAGTATTTATGATGACTATAAATACAATCTAGATAGACTGCACACTAGGTGTTAAAACAGAGCCAAGTCCAATGATGCTGATGGTTACTTGGTGCCAAGATTTTCATGTTAAAACTCATTTTCTTGTTTCTTCACAGGTATAACGAAGATCAAGAGGGACATTGTGTTTGCTGCTAGTCTTTACCTGTGATCAACAGTCTGAGCCCGTGTTGTTTTTGTTTGTTTGCGTAAAGACATTGAAAGACAGTTAACACAGAACATATAGTTTTATTAGTGTTCACGTCAAGCATAATGGGTTTTTGTTTTCATCAAAAAGCGCAACATACTTTGTACATAGTTTTATCATTTTAATAAAAAATGTCTGTATAGTGATTGTTTTCATAGAGATAAAAAGTACGGTTTCTTTTCTGTGGCTTAGAGGTGCACTTATATTAGTTTTGGTAGATACACAGGAAGCTGTGGTAGCAGCAGCGGTCCAGCCAAGGCAATGTGGGACAGCGTTCCATAAAGACCCATAAAAGGGGTTTGGAGAACACAAAGCAGTTACATTCACAGGTTTCCACCTTAGTGGTCTGCCCTCTTAGTGGGTGCACGTTTAAACCTCTGCCCGGTGGTCACATGACGCAGGTTCCGGATAGCTTAGTTTGGGCTGTCGTAATGATTTCCATTGGTAGGCGTCTCTTGTAAGGTGGTGTGTGGGATGTCTGCTTCTTTCTGTGGTTCCACTTTCTTTTTAAAGAAGTCTGAGACATAAAACACCTGAAGGATCCCAAAGCAGTTGATTAGTCACATGCATAAAACATTCCCCTGTCAGAATAGCAGAGCCTGAAATATCACTGTTTGTCCCATATTTAGCAAGTTAGTTTATACTGTTGTACAGTAAACGTACCTAAACGACTATGAGGGAATATAATTTTTATATAATGTTTCTAGTCATGCTAACATACTTTGCAGAGTTGTTCCACACAAAATGATTCATTATCATCGACTATGATTCATAGTCATCTGCTTTTCTCCGTGTTCAGCGGAACAAATATTTTGCAGAAGATTCTCAAAATGAGTACACTTGGGTTCCTAATTTACGCATTTAAATAAAAATGCAGCAGAAAAGTGGTCCATATTGTGCTTTACAACATATTCAAATGTCAAAACCATACAATAGCTTGTGAAAGGAACTTCAAATTTGAATCGATGTTTGCTTCAAATTTCCTCTCCACCATAGCCCAGAATGACATGAAAGAACCAATGACATCAAACCTGGCATGACCTATCCTCTATATGTGAACTTCCTTTAAATTAAAACAGTGTTCACCCCAACGTCCTGCAATCCCAGATCATCTTAGTAGTAGCATCACTTACCACTAATAAAGCCACGATTGCTCCTTGTATTAGGCCTGTGAGGACATCACTCCAGTGATGTTTATAGTCGGAGACGCGGGACAACCCCGTGTAGAGCGATGCTGCGATCAGGAAGAACTGGAGCGTGGGTCGGAGGAGCCGAGCCCATTCAGCTTTCATTCTTGCTTGGAGATAGAGCTTTAAGAAACGAGAAAATCTTTAAGTTTATTGTATGTGAGAGAGGTTCAAAATATGCTGACTGTCTAACTCACTTCATTGAAGTGATGACTTTACTAACAAAGTCAGGTTTACTTCTGTATATTGCATTTATCTGTTTACTGTGATAGGCAAACTCCTGGTCTGCAGTGTACCGTACAGCATGTTCATGTTCCTGCATGATTCCGCTTGTTTACAAAGTGCCTAATTTTTCCGGTTATTATGCCCAAGGGAATGCTCTGAAAACGATGGCGTGACATGTCAAAGTTGTTATTTTCAATAGCTACACCTACTCCTCAAGCTTGACCTAACTTATCCTGCAATACTTACCAGTTATTTTAGTTTATTACTGTGTCAAACCTCCAACAACTGGTAGCTTTTTTTTTACTGTCAAGCTACAATAAAATAAATCGGCAGTTTCATTTAACATTTATGTGGTTAATGTTGGAAATCTTATCTAAATTTGAATGTTTAGCAGTTGGTTCATTATCTGTGGATAAGACGTTTACATCAATATCTACTTCAGTGTTGTCTATGTGGTTGCTGCTGAACTTTGACCCTGAGTGTGCTGTGCTTATTGCGGGATTTACATGTGTTGTGCACTTAAATGCCATATTCTTATTACTTGATAACTCTCTTAAGATGTTTGCTTGGAGATACAAAGCAGAAAGTCATGAGTGTCCTTAAAATTGCTCCACTGAATCAAGACACAGTAGCATGTCTGATAATGAAAGGGGTTTTTCTAATGGGAAAAATCAATGGGGCACTGTATGTAAATCTAGATACATGCATCGCATTCCTGGTCTTTCAGAAACAATGGCACTATTGGAACAGTTTGGAGCTTGGCATCTTGTTTGTGGTTTCATATGACAAGCCCATGCAAGAAAATGAAACCATTTTATATTTTTGGACCATTACCTTGTATCAACATTTTTATAACACCCCCCAAAAAAAAGTTCTCATTGTATTGTTTGTTTTCATGTTGATTGGTAACTTCCATTCTCAGTGGTGAGTTTAATTTGAATATGCATACTTACTGCCAGAAACAGCATGCAGTACATGGAGAATGAGGAGTGACCCGAGTAGAATGAGAGCCTGCAACAAACGAAAACCAAGGATCAATATCATGGAAGCAGGTGGTCTGTTAAATTACATGTTGACGTGCTTGTGCAACAGTATGAAGCCATAAATGGAAGCTGACGTTTGTTTTGTAAGTCCGTAAACACAAACTAAGAGTTACTTTGACAAGTTGTTAAGATGGAATCCTAACACTGAGGGCTGTGCTGAGGAGAGATTTGCAGTCCCATTTGGTCCCCTTAAAAGCACACACCCTTTTCCGGGTGATAAAGGCAAGCTCAGGGGACAGATGAGTTAACCTGTGGGGGTCGAGACAGGACAAGGTAGGGTGGTCTGGCTATCCGGTAGATTTTGTCTTCCTGTTTACGTTAAACTCGATTTAAAGCACCCGCCCACCTACCGACAACAACTAATGATGGAACCATGTGACTAAAACAAACACCAGCTCCACTAAAGGAATTTTACCAAAGTCGTAACAGGAAAACTTTTTACAGCCGTAGCTACCAAGAAAGACAGCTGTTATGGAACTGATAACATACTCATTTACTATTGGTCCAAACTGTATATCTGATCTGAGCTTCTGTGCAAGTTATAATAAGGTCAGATCTGTGCGTTTCTGCTTTGTGATTAAATTACAGACTGAGTCATGAGAGCAATTAAAAAGGGCAGAATTGAATTACCAGTGAGGTGCAGAAACAGTGAGGAAGTCTGTTTACCTCAGTGTGCCTTGTGATCTTTGTTAAAGAGCAATTCTAACCAAAAGCCAGAAAGATCCATGTTAAACAGACATTTAAATAAATCAGACCTACAATTTTTAGACTTGACCTGAGCTACCCTTCGCATTCACATGCCCGCTCGGAGAGTAGACCCTTCTGAGGACACTGCCATGTGAAAGGTGATCTGGGTTATTCTGGGCTCAGACCCTTCACTGCTTTATATTTGTTCTATAAATGGCATCGTCTCCTAGGGAAATGCTGGACCACCACCGAAGTTCTCTGAGAGAAACTGGGACCACACCTACGGTAAGAGAACATTCTGAAAGGGTCCGAGATACTGGTGACCTTGAGTTTGGCTTACAAACTCAAACAGAAACCCTCACTGCTACTTTGTGCTCTTGAAATGGCTTACCAAAGGTTAAGAGCACTACAGCATGAACCGAAGAGTTTCAGCTAAAGCTTGCGTGTTCTCAACAGCTTCTACAACTTTAAAAAGAGGCCATATTTCAACATTAATGATGGAGGTTCTTTACAACACAGGATATGATGAAAGCTTGTCTGAGGTCACCATTGACATTCCAATAAATTCAATCCTAACAACTGGTCCTCATTCCATGTTGGATCTAAGGCTTTGAGGAACCTTATGACCGTGTATGACCTACCTTCCCTCATTGACCTTGGTTGCATCTCCTGTGCAGACAAAGTTCTCAATGTAAGCCCCTCCTGTACAGTTGATCTGGCTCCAGTCTGGTTTGCATATGTCCAGGAAGTGTGGCCGCAGCCGGCCGATGGAATACTTGGCAATGTCTGTGAGTGATTGGCTCATGGCGGCACCAAACACAAAGGTGCCGATGGCCTTATATACACAGGCCAGATAACCATTGCAGAAAGCCTTTGATTTGATGCGGTTGAGATACACTGAAAGGCATTCCCCTACGATCATCTGTATTGGAAGAGCAATGAAGAAACATTACTATATTGTTCTAGTGAAAAGGTCAACAACTTTGTGATATGGAAATTTCTGAGGGTTGTTTTTAATTTTCAGAAGGATGTTCAAACGTACAAGAACAGATGATGGAACAGTGGCAGAATTTGACAATGCAGCCATCACTGGAGTTGCCCTAACATACCCCAGTCACAGTTACTCATGTTTAGCTCCATCACATATGCATCATCTCATTTACAGTAATCCCTACAGACGATCGTCACAGTAGGGATTACAGTAGGGACACACATCAATGTATACATTGCAATGTATACAACTGCGGTTTCAAAGTGTACATTAGCTGTAACCTAAATCAAATGTTTTACTAACATTTCAGCAGAGGAATATGTGTGCTTTGACTTTATATGAGTGACTGTGAGGTTATATCGAGGTTGTGCAGTATATATATAATGAAGGAAACAGTAAGAATAAGTTCTATATAACTCTATATAACTCTCGATAACTCTGATCGAACACAGTTCTGGTTTATTGTTCCTAAAGAGATAGTGTTGGCTTGTAGATGCTTTAGGACAAGATTGACAGTTTGCGTTAAAACGCAACAGTTATGAGATGTAATCACAGAGAGAACCATTGTATTTTCAATCATGTCACAAGACTTGTTGTGACGTAGGCTTTTATGAGGAAATGTATGTAGGTAGAAAACCAGCAACATTGTTTCCAGTGCGTCGGTTGGACCTTAGCTATTGTTGCTCAGACATTAAAGGTTAGTCACACGAGTGAACTGACTGCAGTTTCTAACTGATGTTTAAAGCTCAAATATCAACCATAAATGAACATTCTGTCATGTATTCACACTCATCGTTTTCAAACCTGTTTCAGCTAGAAAGAATATCTGAAGAATGTTCCCATTCAATGAAAGCATACAGTGACCAGGGGCTGTCTAACTCCAAACAGACAGAATTTTAATTTTGAGTGCACTATTTAAATATGTAAAGAAACAATTGCTCTGTTCGCTGTAGGGTCAACAAATGTTATGATTAACAGATGAACCTGAGGCAAAAGTACAAAATGTCACATTTTGTTATTTGGCTGTTTCAACACACAAATGTTTTACCAATTTAGAAGTACAGCAGAGTTTCATTCCTAAGAGTTTCATTCCTCATCTAATGTGAGCGAAGTATTGGGACAATTGGCTCAAAGTTGTGTTTC
The DNA here is from genome assembly GCA_036877575.1 of Botia almorhae. Classification (NCBI taxonomy): domain Eukaryota; kingdom Metazoa; phylum Chordata; class Actinopteri; order Cypriniformes; family Botiidae; genus Botia; species Botia almorhae. The sequence continues at coordinate 8,291 of JAZGTJ010007673.1, forward strand.
TGTTTTATTAGCTGTGTCCTGTTGCATTAGGACACTATGTCAGGAAATGTGTAGTATCAGTTCTGTCCGTTGCTTCTGCAGTCTGATTCTGGCATTTGATGACAACACACAAACCAAAATGAAGACGAAAAATGTGACTGTACATTTGCCCCATTTTTAATCAAAATATTTCTTAACTCCATAGCACACAGATCAATTTTCCCTTACTACCCCAAAACTTATGGAGGGCACTGTATATACAGAACCATAAATCCTGGGGACTGTGATTACATTTCAACACTCTGTAAACCGACAAGATAACGGCCCTACTGACCCACAGCAGCTCGCAATAAACATGAAAGACACAATGACACATACAGAAAGCTGCTAAAGTTAGAAACAGACTGGCACTCACAGTTAGCATAGTAACAAGAATCATTACTCCTCCTAATAACTGACAGGAAATGGTTTCTTCCTTATATGGGTACTTAGAGTCATCATTAGAGAAAAATCCTCATTTCACAGATTGGTGTTGTATTGTGAGTATTGTGAATGGGAGTCTAGCAAAGAAAGCAGTGAGATGAAACAAAGGTGAACTGAGGTGTCTGTGCCCTGTTCTTCCCAAGGTAGGTGCTCGTACAGGAGAGAAAGCTGAGAGTTTAACACATGAGGTTAGCAAGTTGGTGGTGTGTCAGCCAGGGCTACAATTGGCCAGAAGTCATTCTTTTGTTTTTGTGCAGGTAAAGCTGTTCTCGTCAAATGTATTGTTTTAATATTATCCAGTGGTTTTGAGGTCAATGTAGGAAGTGGAACTAGTCAAATGCAACTCAAATGGGAAGTTCTCGTCAAACCATAAACCCACGTGTTGTTTAGGTGTAAACGTCTGGTCAAGCAGGTGGGCTCTTAAATGCCTTAAACTGGCATAATATTTTGCCCTGGGATTCACACCATAATGTTGTAAAAAACAGCCATTAAATGCTACTCCACCACGGTTAGCAATATTAACGAGCAACACAAACACAAACGTGCTAAGACGTGCTAAGACATCTCCAATAGGAACTACAAGCCTCTTGCATGGTGCATGAAAGTCACTCAAGCGTGGCAGCAAAGCATGTGGTGGGGATTAAAGCATTTACCCAACATGCAGTGCGGTGCTGAGGTGCATGTGTGTTTGTGTCCACTTCCTGCGGATGATAATGTTGTGGATCAGAGAAGGTTGTCCAGGGTCACTGAAGCGCTAGATGTCGCTACAGTGGACGGCTCCTCAAATTACACATCTCATTCTGCTATCTCCAGCGAGAGCTGCATTGTCACGGTTTGCGATCTACCCTCTGAACGTATCTGATTTCAAAGCCATTAGCAACAACAGTGCAGCGCTCAATCTGCACGGATCGGTTGTTCAGATCATCACTCCTGCGCCGCCTGGACCGTCTTGGCAGGCGAGCAGGAACTGAGGGGTTGTTTACACAGAGGTCAAACCCAAATCCTGCACTATGGGCTGTTTGATGTTTTCATCAAATTTGAGGCTTATGGGATAGAACAGAGTCACACACCACAAACAATATGACATATTAGATCACACACAAAAAGAACATTGTATCCCTAAACTCTTCTGTAGTGGTTTAAATCTGCATCATTATTAACAAACTGGGTCACATGTAGTTGCACTAAGTATTCCTCACACTTTCAGACAGAAGATATCAGTTCACTCTTGATTACATTCCAAACAGTTCACGACATCATACATGTTCTGATATATAACAAATATCAAAATAAATTTGACCTTTTGAGACATACTCAGGTAGTGCCTTTGATGTGATGGGAAACCCTGAGAATGCTCTCATGATGAAAACCACAAATTGCCTATTTGCCTAATGTTTTCAAAAAGTCTGAAAGTAGCTGTTTTAAGCAGGGTGTGTTCAAATGCATTTACAGGCGAAAACTTAAAGCATTACTTAAATTCGTGTACCTAGTGGACATGCTTGGATAAACAAAGTTGATGAAAAGCAACATGCCCAGAGTATCCAAAGATAATAAAACTAAAACAAATGAGCAGCCAAAATGTATTTTGTTTCTATCCTGACATTGTGTCCACACCAGCTATGTGCAGCACAATGTGATGTGGAAAATCCAGGTTTCATCCATTATAATCAAAACTATTCTTACAGAATCTGCTGCATTCAATTTAATTGGACATTCTATGAAAGAATGGATTTATGAGCAATTTATACAGAAATGCGTTTTGCTTGTTTCATGAGAGAGTCCCATTGTGTGTAAAATGATTTTACTAATCTAAAGCAACCCACACAAAATCTATTTTAATACAAATGGATTTTTGTTGGAATAAAGTATGATGTTTTGACAATAAGTTTTTTTCTTGATTTACTGTTGCTGATGAGTAGCCTTCCTGTAGCTCAGTGGTTAGAGCATGGTGTTAACAACGCCAGAGTCATGGGTTGGATCCCAGGGATTGCACATACTCAATGTATARTGATCAATGTGTAGTATAATGCAATGTAAGTCGCTTTGGATAAAAGCGTCTGCCAAATGCCTAAATGTAAATGTAAATGTAAATGTAGCCTTGTACTCACAGCTTATTGGTCTTTGCTAGTGATCACTTGTCATTGGTCACTTTCAGTGTGCACACACTATAAGATCCATTGACTTCAACAGCTGCTTCCAATCATACAATAGGCCTCTATTTAAATTGTAGTGTGCACCTGTTCTGTGGTCAGGAGTCATGTTGAAACAGCTGTTTTATGGTGTCTATTTAGCTGTTTGCTCACTTAAAATGATGGGTCACTTCCTGTTGCTGCAATAGCCAGTTAAATTCTCAAGATGACATCGCATCCTGATTGCCAAATATCTTTGGAAACAAGTTTACATATGCAAATGAAGCCATTTAGTCACAGTACATTTCAAGCTCTCTGTACTAACTACAGAGAGAAGACCCTGGGCATGTCTTGTGTGGATGCTGTCTGGGTTTACTTACACCACAAATGGGAACTGTGAAGCCCACTGTGTACAGCACAGTGGAGGTGACTGTGCTGTTGTGGAAGGGATAGCTGATGCTCTCATCATTACAGAAAAAGCCCCGCTGATAAGGTTTGATTTTACCCAGGTTAAACGCTGCAAGCGGGAGCCCAGCTGTAGGTGAGAAAAGGTTAACAAGGGGTTAACAACTCTGAAGGATCTACCAACCAATACAATGCAAATGACGATTCTCGTTGTTGATGATTGGCTGTCACCATTTAAAGCGCTACTACACATAACAATTACATGATGGGTGTGGGTTTATGATGACAAAGCATTTGTAGAAAGGACACCTGATTGGTCGTACAACAGAGTTTGTTATTTTAATATCTTCTTACCACTGGATGTTGTCTGATGTAATTTTCCACTGACGTTATTCTTTATATGCTTATGCACAAAATCAAACGCAAGCAAAAGCAAGTACCAAATCAGCGTATGTTTGCTATAATCCGTTCTTATTAGTCAGTTCACTACAAATGACATCTGTTGGAGCCACCTCGCTGTTTTGCTGATGCACACATACATCTTAATCTACTCCATATCACTCTAATTGGCTCTGACGGTCTAAAGTCTAACGAGAGAGCTTGTATGTAAACTCTGAATCCTCTATAGCCTCAGCCTATTGTTGCTGCTGTTGCAAAGCATTATGGGAAAACAACACAAACCCTCATTTGTTAAGCCCGAGGCTCCTCTGGCAGGAGAACAGTCTATTACTGTCGCTAAGTGCATGTGACATACGCATACCTATAGATCAAGCTGGGTGGTTAAACCTGAAGGAATCATTCAAACATAAATTATTTAATGCGACGTCAAAGCCCCATTGTAGTTAGCCAGTCATGCTTAAAGTTTGACCATGTTCCGAGGACAAAAGTGACTATTTATGTAATAAATAATGAAAAAAAAGTCTTTAGGTTTAAACTCAGTTCCTCATGTGGCTTTGATGGGCTCCCCTGTGTATTATCCTAGTTTAAATTTAAGTGGCACCCATGGTATGTAAATATACATTTGGCCATGCAAAAACTAAGTAGCCCTTCTGTAGCCGTTCCAGTACATCAGAAAAACGTGAGACTTCCTGCCTTGACAACCATTAATGTGAGCTACAGGACCAGCATGTGTCTTCCAGTATTCATGTTAAAATCAAGCGTTTCTGGAGCTCAACTACCAAGGTCATGGGTCTGATCTTAGGGAACACACAACTGATAAACAGTATTTCTTAAACGCACTGTAAGCTGCTTCTGATAAAAGCATAAGCCAAACTGCATAAATGTAAAATAATTTTTTATTACACTCTGTGGTTGAGATATTATACTTGGTCGTTCTTTGCGTAATAAAAATGCTACCATTTCTCCAACTAACTGTCTCCGTTGTACAGAAAGATCAAATTCCCCCATTTGTTATTTCCAAGGAATTTCCATTATGATTACTGTAGGGATTTTTCAGAGACTGTTTCTAGCTAATGAAATATTTGGGGCTGAGCTTAAATAGAAGAATGCACAGTCTCAATATGCATAGTCATAAAAATATTTAAAAATACTTTTTTATATTTGTGACTTTTCTTGGCCTGGATATTACAATTTTAAACTCCATGATATTTGCTGGTTTTCATGATCACTTGAACCCTGATAGTAGCCTAAATAGCTCATACTATATAACATCAACATTTTTGTACTTTTGACTGTGACTGTCACTCCAAAGTTATTACCCAGAAGACTGCATCACATGCTGGCCCAGCTACATGTAGAATTTGGTAACCTATCGACTTAAGTAATGTTATCATTGAAATCTACTGTATGTCATCCACGTTTCCTAATGTTAGTTTCCTTTTGCATTATATGATATATGTGATGATATACATGATGTATATGAAAAAACATTACGCAACATTTATTATACATTAATTAAATGAAATACAATAGAGTTTTAAAGACATGTATACGAATTTCCAATGACGTTTCAGTTGTGTATTCCTTTAAGAACAATTCTTTGTCTGAGGCATTGTTATGCATAAAAGACCCGCATAATGGTAACGCCCTGTTATTACGGAAAGTTTTGATAGCGCACGACTGCTGGCTCTTCACGAGGGTTTACGTCGGCTGCAGTACACACTCTGACGCACACTATGGGTGTCGTATGTGGTAACTGTGTGAGTAGCATGCATGGAAACAATGTATCGGTTCACAGGACTCAACATAACACTTGACGGGTCCAGATACGCCCCCCATCCGCGAGCACGCATGTATTTAATAATCAGCTGACTATTTCTGTATTTAATCATTACGATATCTGTACGAATACAAAAATGAACAAAATGATACTTACCGAGTATTAGACACGCGATGTCAAGCAATATAAAGGGAATTCCTCTGGTTTCGAACATCGTTCCGTGTGTCACGTCTGATAATAGTGGCTTTATATAAGGCGTCCTTATTGTTTCCACTGTAAACAAAACCAATGAGCGTCCACCTCTAATAGTCTATTAAAAAACTCTGCAGGGACGTGCGCTAAAGCGAGCTGAAACACTCCTGATAACATTGACCACGTAATAGCGACTAATAATCAGCCGTTCAGAAGACAGATCAAGCGGTTTTGCTGTAGATCTTGGGATAGGCTGAGCATTTCAACGCGTGAGAACAAGAATAAACGATGATGAGCCGGTACGTGATGATCCGGGTGGCGAACACAAAAGGTTCGTGTGTCCGTCGCATGAAGGGCAGAGTGTGTTCTGCACATTGGTGAGCTTCTTCTGACTGTCAGGACGGAAGACAGCTGATGGTGATCAGAACCAATCACGTGTCTCTCAGCGCCACACGCAAGCACAGACCACGCCCGCTACTGACATATAATACAGATAATACTAAATCTATATCATCAGGCAAGGGTCAACTATATAACAATGATATCATTTTAGCTCAAATAGTTACCTGCAGCTGTAATAAACTGATAATAAACCATTTTTGCTTTTAAAATGTTTCATTTTAAAGTTTTATTATTTTATATATTTTTGGGGTGGGGTTGCCTATGGTATTTTGTTAATAGAGTTCAATAGTAAACATTAAAAATAGATTACTGTTCATTGGTTGAAAGATAAATGATACTTTTACTGTAATTAAACTACTGAACTAAGTCATTTTATTGAACCATACGCTTACACAATTACTGGTAAACCTATCATTAAATTACAGACCAATTACGGACATTTGCATTCTTAAGAAACTTCTTAAGGCTGTATAGATAATAGTGTGTTGTTCCAGACTTATAAAAAATTCCCAATACATATTCACATGTTGAGCATGAAGTCGGAATTAAACGCTGTATCTGTCTTACAATAACGATGAAATATCGCCATCTATAGGTGAAGACTAAACAAAACAATTTTTAGTAGTCTTGGGGTCTCTAATCCATGTTCCTAGATGTCCACAGACCTGCAGAGTTTAGATCCAATCTATTACAACACACCTGCCTGGATGTTACCAGCGAATCCCAAAGACAAAGACTTTGACTCTGGAAGACTCTGCAGCTCTGTGGACCTTATTTAAAACCTCTGCACTAGTCAATGACAAAAATGTTAAACACTTGAAATAAATGGAGAAAATTAGTGTCACATTCTTGCTTCACTTTATTTTGCTTTGTCCTCGATAAATCAAAATGATTTTAATTTACAATAAATTAAAGCTAAGTTGCCTTAAAATATTTAATAAGAATACAAATACAAATAAACATGATCTTGACGTTTTGGGGGTGAAAAGACATACAATAAAGGCACCCTTTCCCCCTAATAAATAATTCTTTCTACAACTATTCTACATTGTTCTCAGTGACAAACAGTGTGTGCTTTGCATCTGAGGCGTTGAATCTTTTGGAGAGTGTAATTTATACGCAAGTATTCGGAATAGTAAACGAAATAAACCCAACAGCAATACTGTTAAAATTCAGTACACTGTAACTCAAAATTCTTTGTTATACAAAGCACAAATTCTCAACTTATGGTTCTTATGCTGTTAAAAATACTAATTTAAAAATCAGAACCGGGAAATAGAATCTGATATAACTAGTTCAAAATCTGTGTTGAATTATAGTGATAGTACTGCATCGTGAAGTTCACCGCCCCTGCAAGACCATACGGCTGTATGCCGTAACAAATGACTGTAATAAACGTAACCACTAGGTGGCACCACATCATTAATTTATCAAAAAGGCAAATTGATCTTAAATTAACATATTAAATGTTGTCACATTTTGGATCCATACATGACACTCCTTAGTATATTTCTCACTGATAAAAACAATTACAATTAACACGTTTTATACCAACTATAAGGCATTTTCCATATATTCTTCACTTTATTAGCATTTTCAATGCAATGTTATTCCCAATGTTATTCCTTAAAAGAAAAAGCTCAGAACATGTTTTATACTGTGTAAAACAAAAGACACAAATGTTGATCCCTGATATGTATTTACCTCTTCACATAACCACTCCAGTCTCATAAATGATATAAATGGAGAATATTGTATATATATTTTGTATTAACACTGCAATTACTAGCTTGAAGTGGAAGACCGGGAAGTTCTTTAACACTTAAAGTGAAAGTGTATTTATTTTTTATATTTGTGAGGGTAACTAAAACACACACAGTCTGTTTTTGACTAAGCTTATGATTTCTGTGTTGTGTAATTGTTTCCAATTTGTTTGCTAAAAACGTGTCTTAGCTTCAGTATCAAAGAAAACTAAAAAATATCAGCTCACTGGCCATGTGATGGGTCTTGTAGTGCACAAATACATTTCATATTACGTCATGTGCTTATCTAGATAATACTGCAAATCATTTTATAACACTCAAAAGACACTAGACAGACTTGAAGGTCATATTCTGCACACCCACGCTTGACTGTGCTGTCTTCAGGGAATGTCTGTCAGTGGCTGTGTGTCTCAGTTATCTTAGTGTTTGCGTTTGCATATTGTGCAGTCTAACCAAAACTGTAAATTAAAGGGACAGCTCACCCAAAAATAAACATCCTGTCATTATTTACTCACCCTCATGTCATCTCAAAACTGTATTACTTTTTTCTTACGTGAAGCACAAATATCAATTTTTATTGTAAGATGATTTAAAGAAAGTGAATTCAAAATGACAAAAAAAATCCATAAACGTTTCATAAAAATAACGTATCATAAAAATAACGTATCATAAAATATAGTTAAAACAACATAAGGGTGAGTCAGTAATGCCCAAATCTGAACTTTTTGGATGAACTATTCCTGTAACAATGAGTGACACACTACAAGCTGTTTTTTCATGCGATATGAAGGGTAACATGCTTCAAGCTTTTTTGGCTCCGCTTCTCTGTTTTTGTTTTCGGAGGTGTGCTTCAATCTCATGCCGGAACAACAGCATGCCTAACTGTCCGTGTGAGGCCTCGTTCATGGCCTTGGACTGCATGCACATCTTGTACTGGTCCGGGTGCAACTCGTCAGCACATTTCTTCTCATGCCACAAATGGAAGAGGCCGCGCGATGGTGCGCGCACTACCAGCAGATTACTGTGGAGGTATTTCCTGTACAGGTGGACGTCCTCGCCGCCCCAGCCTTTAATGTCGGCATCAAAACCACCTTGAAAGAACAGGAGATAGTTGAAGAAGTGATAAGCAGTTTAAAAACAGTAAAGAGTTATGAAATTTTACACAGCAACAAATGTTAAACCCCTTAAAACTAAATGTGGTTCTCAAACTGTTCCAATCTTTTTCAAGATATTAAAATAATTATTACAATAATAATAGTTATTAAAATAATTAAAAGCTATTGTTATACAGCTGCAACATGGATGGCAATTTTGAGAGCTGGTGAACATACACTGTAAAAAATGTTTTTTAGGTAACTTTAAAATCTACAGTAAATCTGTTTTCATTTATTTAATATTTGGGTGCACTGTTACTTTAAGAGTCCCACTGAAATAGTTCCTTAAGGTTAGAACTACACATTTAAACACTGTAACGTTCAAGTATATGTGGTCAGTTACAATACTAACATAGAAACAGAACAATAATGTTGTAAAACATTACTGTCTTATGTGTGTACCTGTATATTTGTGTGTTTGTTTAATCTGTAACATGATCATTTCTTTGTGCATTGTATCTATAGCATAATGCAGCTTTTGTATGTGTGTAATTGTGTGTAAAAATGGAGTATTGACTTTCCAGACTGGCTGCATTCCGTGTATTTCCTGGAATATACACTTTGCTAAAGTAACATGTGTTATACATGTGCAGACAGGAAATCAATTAACTCACTCATGGGATCTGAATCTCACAGGTAGAAACTGTTGTTTTGTTTCTTTAGAAAGATTAGATAGAAAATTAATATTTCTATCATGATTCATGCTGTTTTCCCTCTGCTTACAGCAAAATGAATTTGACATGCCTTTATACATTCACAATTATGCAAATCAAGCTAGCTCTGGTTTCAAAGCTGCAATTCATAAGCCAATTATTGAGCAAGTACACAACAGATCAGTGTTCAAAACTGTCTCCATACCTTACTGTGATTCACAATGTCATATATTCATATATTCACAATTTCATATGATTCAATTTACATAAAGTATCCTTACATAAAATACATAAAGTGACCTGCAATTTTGTTTCAAATTGAGATGGCAAAAAATGATGTAAAAATTATGGATTGGAACTTTATATGCCAAAATAAATGTCACAAAAATGACACACTTTATTTTTAATTAGTTAAAAACATTTAGCACGGTTACCATAAATTACATCAATTTGATTAAGCATGTGAATTTAAGTAAATTGCTTCTGAGAAAATGTACCTATATTGATGAAATCTGACCGGTATTGGCAGGTCATTCCAAAGCCAAAGTCCCTCCAAAAGCCAGTGTCCTTCTTAATAATCTGCATAGAAACACATGTGTTTGAACACAGAAATGCTCTTGTAATTGACTGTATGTTATCTGAGTTATCAGCATACAGGATTTAGATACACATTCAGAATCTCAATGGCAAACGTTTAAAAATGACTGTGTATTTCATCATCATACCACAATTAATCACATCAAACTTGATGAAGCATTTGAATCTCTTTATGAAAATGCGGCGCATTACCAGCTGCTGTTCCACAGGGGGAATGTGATCATGGCCGCCGTAGATTACAGCTGGATTGTACTGACTAAAGAGAACAGGGTAAAACACTTTCTTTCCTACAACAGGGAAAGAAAACAACACAATTATATACTGTAGTTTTTATGCAGGCAGAGTTATTGCTTATACTTTACAGTATAGTGATGAAAACCGGCAAGATATTGTTGTTTTAAGCACTGTATCATTAGACAGTGATATTTTCCTCACATACATATACGGTACTTATGTATGTAGCGTTTAAGACATCAAAGGCACAGAAAGTATAGGCATTTGTGCTGCTTTCTAAGATATTTTTAGTTTAAAATAACTCCTGTTGGCCAAATTTTAAGATAGCATGTAACAGATTTGGTGAAAAACATCCCACAATGCATTGTGTTCAGTGTCTTCACTTGGCCATAACAAACAGATACATATGTTTTCTGTTGTTCTCTCACCAGGTTGGGCATTCAAACGGCATGTGTTGAGAAAGTCGGCTGTGAAGAAGATGTCCACGTCACAGAAGAAGAGCAGGACGTTCCCTCTCTTCCAAGCACGAGCGCCCACGTCCAGTCCTCGACCCCTGGAGAACTCCTCATTCAGCTGAATCAGCGTGAAGTTACGAAAGTTCAGCTCCCTACACAACAAGACACGAGATAATGACTCTGTCTGGAATGCAGAGCATGGAATGAACAGAACTAGAGAGAAATGAAAATAAATCATTGTTTTTGTTTGCTAATTGCAATGGCAGAAGAGCAGGAAACAGATTTGAGGTGTGTGAGTGAAGTAAATTCGAAACTGACGCACACAGCACAACGTATCAGGCACTGCTAGGCCACAGCCCTGACATTGCAGTTCTTTGCAATTTTACTAATAAACTCTTCAGAGAGAGTCAGACCACAGTCAGACCCCCCCAGCCAAAACAATTTGATGTTTTCCGTGTGTTTCACTCTGTCTATTGTTTAGCCACAATATCCGAATGAAATAATGTGAATAAATACATATATAAATTGCAAAACAGCTCTGTGCCAGATCAAGCATGCATGATATGTGCACTGCCTCCACACACATCAGTGTCTTCAAAAAACAGGCCAGTTAAATGGGACTGTACCCGCACTCTGTTCCACCCGCCCCTCTCATCATTGTGTCCTAGCGGGTAACATTTTCCAAGCAGTTCCCTGTGCGTTACCTCACCGCCCCCTCTCACTTTGGCTGCTGTATATCTGCACCGTAAAAATAGGCTAACGGAAATCTTCATCTGCTAAAAATGGCCAAAAATGTGGGAGGGACAATAACAGCGTCATACTAAATTGTTTTCTTATACTTTAGTTGATTATTTATTCTATATTCTAGCGAGGCAGAATGATATAAATTTGTCTTCCGTGAACATTTGGTTTATTTTTGGGGTTATGCATATGGTAATGAGGTAAGAACACAGCTGTCACTCAAAGGAAATCGCGTGAGTGATATTTTCCTGATTACATTTTCTTTGTAGCGTCACATGTTATGTTTTGGTGTCTGTTTTGCAGGGAAATAGAGTTTGTGACAGCACAGGAAGATGTGCTGTGATTGATCGCATGTGTGGGTTTTATAGCGTGACCTGCATCAAGCCTCATTGATGGAATAACTGACATATGTGGTTAGAACCGGGTGTGTATGTGACTGTGAATACAATCCGCCCCCCCCATACACACACACACACACACACACACACGTATAAATGAATAAAGTTTAGCTTTGGTCTTGAGCCAGGCTGGTGTATAACAGCATAATGCAGACAGACAAGGTGCAGATAATACCTGCTTTGTTAATACACAGTATATACAAAACACATGCAAAGGTTTGAAAAATAATTGATATCTTTCCGTTTTCTGAACAAGTGTGAGGTTGCTGTGATGTGTGTGGTTGCCAGAGCGTTATTATGTGGGTTGCTATGATTTTCTGAGGGGCTTTAGCTCATCATTGCTATAGAGTTGCCAGGATGGCTGGGAGGGAACTAACTGGACGGCTGTTGGGAGGTTGCTAGGGTGCTTTATATGGTCCAGAAAACTGGTCCAAAAACAGGAACAACAATCAATGTTTCTCTGGTCTCTAGATATGACTACAGTCTACAATTCAATGTACATCTATTGGATATTTCCTTCGTTTTATTATCCGTCAGTAAAGAAAATGGTAAAGAAGCATCTCTCTCCTCACAAGCCACAAGATTTGTGTCTAAGTGCAATAATTAGGGTTTGGGGTTTGCTAAAACCTACTACATTACATATTACATTTACACACTTGGCAGATGCTTTTATCCAAAGCGACTTAAAGCACATTTAAGTTATACATTTTATCATCAGTGTGTGTGTGTGTTCACTCCACAACCCACAACCTTTGCGCTGCTAACACAATGCTCTACCAACTGCACTACAAGATTCCCTGAGTCCATCACTCTTAATATGCACCATATTGCAATAGTTCCATAATAAAGCACCTCTAATTAATAAAGCTTAAAAAAGCCTGACATATTCGTTTGTATTAGTCTGTGATTTATATTCTGGTTAAAGGTCAAAGGTCACAGGTCTTTTTATGCATTGCTGCTCTATTTAAATTGGCTACAACACTATTAACAATACTATTATAAAAATTTTAAAAGGACACTGAAAATCATAAAAAAATGTAATTATCAACAAGCAACGGACTGGCACCAGAACCTTGTAAACACAAGAAATGAACATGCATTGTGTGCTGTCATGCGGTTTTCCTGGAGCTCAAAAAATAGGGCGTTGAACTCCGTGCCAAGGTCATGAATGTGATGCCTAGGCAACAAATAAATGCACTCAATGCATGTCTTATACATAAGTCAAGTAAATGTGGCTGTGTGTTGTTCTTATTATACCAATACAAAATATAGGGCAGTGGGTGTCAGGAATAGCACCTGCTTTCTCTGACCATGATTCATAGCACACGCAAACATTTCTGCAACCTGAGGTAGTTTTATCTTGTTAAATAAATAGACCAATACACCAGTAATTCCTCAACATAGGTGACAAAACATGTTCAAAAGCCGCTTGTCTGTACAGATTTAGAGTAGTTACAAACAGTACGCAAACAGGATTTTATTTTAGTCACGTCAGCAGAACGGATTTGGAATAAAGCCTCAAGCATTTCAGTACACACACATGTGAGAATCAATTTGCCGTTGGGTGATAAAAAGACTCTGAATATTTTTAGTTTGATAATGGTTTGTTTTCTGTGGCTGGGAACTAGGATAACCTCCATTCCATCAGTTGAGTCATTGCATTTTTTCACTTCACTTTGGGCTATGTGTAATATTAAAAAACACATACAAACACATACTTTCACTGTATTAGTAAATCTAATACAGTGTAATAATGTTATCCTAGTGTAATATTAGTACATCCTAGTACATCTAGGACATCTCATAGACTTCCTTTGTTTTTTTATACCAGGCTAATGATATTTTCTGTCTCCTTACATCAGTGGATGTAAAAGCAAAACACGATATGGCTGATTTATAAGCTTTTTCTTTTATTAGTAAAACATGTCTTCAGTCGGCATGTATTTTTTAATATTAGTGCAGACATTGTCTCAAATTTGTGAATAATATTTCAGGTCTGAACCTGCAAGGACCCTGGAGCTGTGATTTCAAGAACTAAACAAGCTTACAGTTTTACAGTTTCCATAACGTCCCATTTCTGGTTAAAGCAATATAAACCTCCCATGAACCACTTAATAGAAAAAACATGTAATCAAGTTGGACATTATGCCTCTATCTGAAGTTCTATCATTATGAGTAAGCACAGAACATCAATATTCACATAAACCAGCAGTCCTGGATGGCTGTATAATGCAGCGTTACTCACATTCTCCCCTCTTCCCCGTCTCAAATGAACACAAATTATTCATGTGTATCGATTCACTTTTCCCTGCAAACAGACACTGACGCCACATCAAACTACATTTGCACTGTAAG
>JAZGTJ010007674.1:0-22405 GCA_036877575.1 Botia almorhae
CCCGGGCCATGTTTGGCCCACATGCTGTATGCCAGTGCCGGATGAATGCCAGCTGTGCCAGATGCAAGCCAAATCTGGGCCAAATTTGTTTGCTGACTGGGAGGTGTCACCAGCTCAGGAGGGGAGACATTTATTCTTTGTCTAAAGAATTTGACCAAATAACGGCTGAATATAGATGTAAACCGCGTGTAGTTTTGACGCACCCACAGTTAAATCTAAGCAAAAGCAAAACACATTCGTTTCTGGTTGTTTTGCATGTTTGTTATGTTTAACAGAGAGTAGATATCATACGTATGCACGTAGTTATTTATTATATTCTCATGTTATGCATTTAATAGACTATATGCTATGCAAGTGTATAATCAACATTACGTAGGCCATGATTTGCATAACGCCACAGTTCCCATAATCCACCTCACTGCTTTCCAGTTAAAAGGAAAAGCAATTAAATGTTCCTGGGTGCTAGAAAAATCAAAGGCCACGAATAAAAAGTTACCAGATAGTTCTTGTTAGTTCTTGCATTTGAGGCAAGAATTTATAGACGGCATCAAACAGAATTGTTGATTAACAAGACAGAATAGCTGAGATTCTGTTTCACCAGACATGAGGCACAGCTGAAAACATCCGACCGTGTCTTTAAAAGCACAGGTCTAAAAACCTGTGAACTGAGCAGGCAGTTATGAGCTAAACACAGTCAGTGTGCCAGCACTGAGGGGCAGAGCTCCTGCTGCTATTACACACTCACTGAATTAAAAGCTAATTCGAACCAGTGAGGTCATTTCCACTTATGATGTCATAGAAACCATTAATTGAGGTGTAAGTTGCATTAACAAACCCAATTGACCTGTGTTGAGGATGTGGTGGACGGCATTTCCTCTTTCTTGCTCTCATCTCTAAATGTAAAACAATCGTTTTATGACAGTATAGACAGTTTGTGAACATTTGAGACAGATGACAGATGTGAACTGAATGTAAACCGTCATCTTATAGAGAAATGTACACAATAAGCACTTTGTAGGAAACCAGATTAGTGCAAAAGTGCAAAGTAGCATAAAGACCATTACGCCCATTATCGTCTAGGAAGAGTTGATGGGATTTTCTCATGACCATAATGAACACTGTTTTTAGAGTCAGCTGTATAAACGTGGTACATTAGAAAAGCAATGCATGATGTTGATGACCACTAAGCAGTGGATGATGTTTTTTCCATTTTTCTGGTGTATGATGCCACCGAGAAGATATTTTCAGCGGTTGCTTTGAGATTTGTAGATGGTTGGATTTATCTACAGGTGTCTACGTGTGCTCAGAATCTATTTCCACAACAGAAATACAATATCAGTGCTAGCGTAAATATTTAGGGTGAGACTGCAGACACGTTTGTTAAATAATGACAAACATATTTATCTTGTCCATTCAGTAATTAAGCTTGCACTTGGTGGTTTTTGTGCTTTTGCTTTGAACCAGCGTCCACTGAAAGTGCGAGTACAAGATTTACACCAGAGCACCGTGTTTGTATCACACCTGCAGTCTCGTTTTACTGATCTCCAGCAGAGGGCAGCACGGAGATCTGTCGATCTGATAAAACTAGCAAACTCTGGGTCTTCTTAAACTTCGATGGATGAGTCGTACTGATGTATTTTCAATAATATAATTTAAGGATCAAGATCAGTTTAAAGATTACTAACACCCGGCTCTCTTTTGTCTATTTCTTTGTATAACAGGATATGGGCAAATGTATCCGACAACGCACGCTGGTAAGGTGGCGTGTATCTTGTATGCGATGGTCGGCATCCCTCTCATGTTGTTGGTCATATCAGATGTGGGTGATATCTTAGCTGTGCTCCTGTCTAAAGCGTACGCTCACTTCAGCTTGTTCTTCAGGCGACTGGTGCTAAATCGCTCTTGGAGCATTCAAAGGGACGCCAAAACACGCCTTTCCAGGCGAATACAAAGTTTAACTAGGCCTACTGATGGAACCTATACTTCCAGCCAGGACGCGGTGGTGCATGACGCGACGGCCGTTCCGAAGGCAATGAGACCCGAGCTGTCCATGAGACGCGACTCCTTGCAGCATCACACCAATAAAGAGATCTTTGATCGGATTATTGTTACGGAGAACTTCAAGCGAAAGGGGGATCTCACAAAATCCTGCTCCTGCCCTGAGCTTGACCGTATGCCACCCCCGCCGAAAGGCTTCCGGTTATTCACCGACATCGGACAGGAGATGGACCGCTTCAACGTGCCTCTGCTGGTCATCCTGCTGGTGGTTTTTGGATACATGCTGATCTGCAGTCAAATTTTGCGAATTTGGGAGGTAAACATGTGCAGCTTCGATGCGTTTTATTTTACCTTCATCACGTTAACCACCATCGGTTTTGGGGATATTGTGCCCGAGCACCCGAAGTACTTCATGGTTACCTTTTTATTCATCATCACGGGCATGGCGGTCATGAGCATGGCCTTCAAACTCGGCCAGTCGCAAATCGTCAGCTGTTACAGACGTTTCATTAAGTGTCTTAGTATGGGCAAGGTAAGAACGCACAAAAACCTACCCAGTACCTGAAGCACGAGAGAGGGTGTGTTTTTAGGCTAAGAGCACGAGAAGGTATAACGTGTTAACGCGTATATCACTGACAGTATGATACGGCGGGTGATGATCAACAGTTTACACAAGAATACTCCGAATGAAGTATTAAATAAGCCAAATGGAAAAAAAGACTCACTTCGGTGCCTGTATTCATAGGAAAATGCACGACACATTGTGTAATGTGATGCTTATCGTAAACGCACAAATATGTATCTAATATTTACAAAGTCATTTAACGAGTGTGTTTATTCATTACGTTTATCTGTGTTCACGCGAGGTGATGCATTCTGTATCTTGAATTGTTCCGTAAGATATAAGATGAATTGCAGTTCTCTGTTTGTACTGTTTGGGAGTTTGTTTTGTGTTTTTTTAATGGTGTTAATTATTAATTATGTAATATTTCTGACACGAATCTAATGCCACGGGTTTCCTTCCACTTAATGTCCGTCAATGAAGCGTGAAATTAATGCATGACAACGTTGTATTCACTTTAACCCCAGCGGGCTGATCGTTAGAAAAACGTTCGCAATCGTTAGAAAAACGATGTCTATTACATATATATGCACTATTACAAACCTTAGCTTCCAAATGAATAATTAAGCACACGTAAGGTTTAATAATATGAAATGATCATGCACGTTGAAACACAAATAAATAAATGAATTATTCTGTCTTATTAACTGTATTCATGTTGTGCAGTTCTTATTACAAAGTGACTGTTAAAAGATTTTCAAGTACCGTTTCTTGGATTGTAGCTATATCGACGCGTACAGCGATGTTGGGTTGATCTTGGACCACAAGATGGCGCTATTGTACAATTGTAGTCAGTTGATAACGCACGTTTGCCAAAGCACACAGCAACACATTCACTGATGTCAAGATACTTGCGTTGTTAATTTTACATTAGATTTAAAATCCACACCCAACCCTCCAATATATTTGTCTTTTACCTTTAACTGGGTAAACAATTAGGCCTCCTGTTACCATTATCACTTCAAGCAAACGTTTAGAATGTAAAGTAACAAAGTAAATTATCTAAACAAGCAAACAACTCTAAGAAACGTATCGTGCGTCCACTGGCAATAAAAACGAAGCCGCAAATGAAGTCATATTGTCTCGTTTCTGTCGGACGGTTCATCCTTCCACTGCACATCGCACCCCATTTGAGTTCTGCCGGCGTGACGTCAAACACCAGACGCGCAACTAAAGCGCTCCGCATCCAGCGTGCCTCGCACCCGCGACCTGACAGCAAAGCTCAATTCAAATGCGCTCTTAAGGTAAGCATTAAAACCCTGTTAGTCATATACAATACGTGTAACAAAAACAGTACTGTTCGGTGCACGTATGTCTGTGACTCGTACATAACGTAACATAATGATAAAGTTTGATGCTTGTTCTCTAAGCAGTTACCCGGCCAGTTTATTTGACATATTTTGCCATGTTTCGCTCATTGACGTTTGTTGACGTGCATTTTCTTGTTTGGCTGCTGCAGGACTTCTCCCTCGCTCTCTTGCCATTGGATTGTAAAAATGGGACTTTTTAACGCCCTCAGAGATTTTAGTTTATTGACATGGCTCAGGGAAGAGAAACAGTCTCGGAGGTTGATTCTGTTGATCGTTTTTATTGCTTTGCTGTTGGACAACATGCTGTTGACGGTGGTCGGTAAGTGCTGTGCTTCATATGTGTATCATATGTGTATTCACATATGATGCTTGATTACACATCCTCAGGTGATCTGTTTATACCAACCGACTGTATGTGTTACCATATATTCCAGACTGGATATATTCCATATAATCTGTATACGGATAATCTGTCCGGTTATGTATTTAACGCGCTGTATTATTTATGAAACATACAATTCAGTTTGCGTTCTTTGTAATATGAAGCCTGAAATTAATATGAATGTGATCAAATAGATCATTTAAAAAAATTTATTAGGAAAATGTTTTGCAGAAAATTCTAACATCAAAAACTTTTTTCTCCTTAAAATAAGGGCGGGTGTATCTACAGTGAATTAAATTGTCTTTGCATTTATATCATAAACAGCGAGTTACGTTTTAGTCAGTTGAATGTCAGGTAAATATTTTAATAGATACGAATTATTTCAAGAGTTAATTTTCGAAATGGCTTTGCATTTATTTTTTAATGAACGGTTTGGTTACGTATTCCAGAGTACCAATGCTTTCTATCTTTTAAATAAAATGTAAGTGATTTAAATGCGCTTGACTGTGTTAAAAGTTGTTTTCATCTACGTTACCGTGTAAGCTTTCTGCTCCAGTAGCTGCAGTTTATCAGAGTTAAAGCGTCGTGTCCTGGAGCGCCGCCGCCGCTGTCATTACATTACTGCAGCTTTTGGGTCTGTGTTTTACGCACGATAATGTCAAACGCATCTAACAGCTCCGATTGTTACCCGAAATGTCAAATGCGGTCTTCAAATCTTTTTTGCAGTTCAACCTGTTCCAGTTAATATGTCGAATTAAATGTTTCTAGCTGTTTAACTGCACTGACCGTCTAACGTTTGGGTAACTGAGTACTTGAATGAAGGTTTGTGTGTTATAGTATGTAAAGTATTATAGAAGGTAATTATGACCATGTAAAAACAAAGATTTGATATCACTTTATACAGATGAATATTATCAGCACTTAAAAACATGTTTCAAGAGATGCCAAAAGTAGGACAGAAATGGTTCTTTCAAAAACCTTTGACTGAATGATTTTTTGCTTATTCGGTGACATCACTGGAAAGAACCATTGTTTTTAAGAGTGTAATCATCATAAACGATCTCTCTCTCTTTCTCTCTCTCTCTCTCTCTCTCTAGTGCCTATAATTCCCAGCTACCTGTACACAGTGGACGACGACGCATCCCAGGTGGCCCAGAATCACTCCATCTCCTCTCTCTCTCCAGCCGGCACCTTTCAGAGCATTGTGTCTTTATATGATAACTCCACACGCCTGACCGGTTTCAGCCCACAGATGACCCCGGCCCCTCCCTCTACGACCCCTCCTCAGAACCAATCGGAATGCCCAAAAGCAGATGAGAAGCTTCTGAATGAGAATGTTAAAGTGGGTCTGTTGTTTGCCTCTAAAGCAACAGTACAGCTCATCACTAACCCCTTTATAGGACCCCTCACCAACAGGTGGGTTGTGGGACGTGTGTTTGCCAACTCAACCTGTTCCAAACTGGGTTTGAACATTTTTAACGTTTTTGTTGCTTCATGGAAACGTTAGGGAAACGTTTTTACAACCTAAGATTGTTAGCTGGGGAACCTCATAATTAATAGCATTTGTCTACTGTGTGGTTTTGTTTTTGACAAACGTGAGTAAAAATTTAACAGTTTGTCACTGACTGAAAAGAAGATTTTTCTGTATGTATCACATGACACAATTTTAAGTTTGAATGTACAGCAATTAGCATTTTATTCTAAAGGAGACTGACATCACTCTGTATTGTATGTGTGTGTGAAGTGTGTGTAAATGTTGCACTCCACATCTCCTGACATGCTCAGTTTGACCCGTGCAGTCAGAACTGCAAATTCCTGCTTCCCGCCAGAGTCACATGCACCTCGTATGATTCACAATACTTTTAGATTATTAACTAATACGCTTATTACAATGACAAATATGAAAATATAATTAATGTAGGAAAATGAAATCGCAGTTATTGCGATATGCAGCACAGAATACTGCCAGTATAAACGTCCTCACGTTTTTGATCAGAAAAAATGAGACATTTCTTTTCTGTAATTGCAGAATAGGTTACCAGATCCCAATGTTTGCTGGTTTCTGCATCATGTTCATTTCCACCCTCAGTAAGTATATGCATTTTTATGAAAAACTCATTTTTATTAATTTATATGAACATAATTTTTTATGCCGTTTTAAAACAGTAATGTCACTTTTAAATGTCAATGTTGAAGCTGCAATCATTTAAATAAAATGTTTTTTATGCAAAGCATGATGTAATACAATAACGCTGTGATGCCCATGCGAAATACATGCACAGACGTCTCCTGTCTGTTTTACTCTACATGTACAGTGTTTGCCTTTTCATCGAGTTACGCGCTGCTGTTTTTGGCCAGATCTCTGCAGGGTGTCGGCTCTTCCTGTTCATCTGTAGCAGGTAAGTGACTTGGTGCCACACTCCATTATAACTCAACGGGATGCTTTCTGTAGCTGCTATGTAGTGCTTTATAAAACTGCTTGAAATGCTTTTATTAAACACGCAATTTGAGTGAATTAAGTCGCACAAAAGCTATTGTTAATGTTGATGCCTTCGGGTTTGCTCATGTTGATGCTGTTTAGTTTTGTTAATGTTTACGAGTGTATTCGTGTAACGTATGTACGAAATGGAGGTCCTGCTGCGTTTACAGCTGACCCCTGCGGCTGACTGATTAGCGCTTTTATTAGATGATAATTTATTGTGTATCTTTTTCATTTGCTCTGTGCCTGACCTTTGACCTTTGATTACACAGGTATGGGGATGCTGGCAAGTGTCTACACAGATGATGAGGAACGAGGAAACGCTATAGGCATTGCTCTGGGGGGTCTGGCCATGGGGGTGTTAGGTGTGTATTCCTATAGCATTTTATGAAATAGTTTAATGACCGTTTACAATGTAAATTCTGTAGACTTCTATAAAAGTGCAGGAGGTGCCTTAAGCATAAAGGATTTTGACTAAACTGTCTTTGGACTTAGACCAGTTGAAAACCATCTAACAACCTCCTAAAACATCCTAGCAACCACTTAGCAACGGGAGATCTTGAGTGTCCATGCTGTGATGCCATTCAAAACTTACTCAGACACAATGTATAGTATAATGCAATGTAAGTCGCTTTGGATATTTAAAGCATACTGGCAACAGCAAGAGCTTTTAAAGTAAAGACAGCATGTCTGAATTGCAGTGCTTGTATATGTGAGTCAGTGAGGCATTCATCTTGAAAGCATGCATGCATGCATGTGTGTGTGATGCAGTTGGCCCTCCATTCGGCAGTGTCATGTATGAATTTGTTGGGAAGACGGCCCCTTTCCTTATCCTGGCTGTGCTGGCGGTGCTTGATGGAGGTGAGTGGATCACACTCGGTTGTTTTAGCTCTGCAACATTTTATACAGCATCTAGTACCGGAAACCAACCTTCCTGTTATTGTGATGCTGTGAAAACACTGTGAAATTCAGCAGTGTGGAATTAAACGCAGGATTGAATTTTAAATGCTGACAAATCATTTGTTTTCGGCTTGATTTGTTTTCTGTGTTTTTTATGAGCAGCTCTGCAGCTGTTTGTGCTTCAGCCCTCAAAGGTTGAACCAGAGGTGAGTGCCCCCCCCCCTCATTCCTGACCTGACTGAACCTGAGCCACAGCACCGGTTCTGGGGCTTAGAATGTACATATGGCATTAGGAAAACAATTAGCTAAAGAAGAAACAGTTTTTGTTATGCTGGTTTAAAGTCTTCTCACATCATGCATATGTATATTTATCATCTATCACCAATATGAACAATTGTTATTGTAAATATAAACACTTACAATGGCCCATTAAAACGTGAAGGACACTTTAAAGCAATAGATACTGTAGTACAAAGATAAGGATGCAGGATTGCAATTTGGTAGCCATTTTGTTTTGCGAAAAATAAACAATTTAAGCAGCAAGTTAATTCTTATGTAATGCAACGATAGTGTCGAATAATGCAATGAATGTTCAGCACTTTGCATTAGAGTACAAATAAGAGTCTCGTGTCACAGGTCATTTAAAACTTAAACTGTTGAGAAAAGATTTCACATGATGAATTGTGTGACAGCATATTTTTTAACAGATCCGTGTAACATTGGTTAAAAGGTCTGTTTCTTTTGTCACTATACAACGGTTCTGGTGAGAATAGATCTATTAGCCTAAATCAATAATCAATCAAATCAATGATACCTGGACATTAAATAGTAATTGAGCTGAGACAGATGGAGGGGAAAACCCATCAGTGTTGATGTCCAACAGCATTATGGGTAATGACAGCAGTGAGTGAGAAAATCTAATTTTTGTGTCTGTGTTCTCCAGTGAGATCATTCCCAGCATTAATTAACCTTGTTAGGGCAGCAGAACAGGCCTGAAAATGACAGTATTTTAAATGGAATGACATGTCCATAGAGTATCAGTGAAGTGGAGCAAAGAATAGACACTGTTTTAATGGAGGGGGGGTGATTGTCAGCCGTCGCAATGACAACCACTGATCTCCATAAAAACAATCACCTGAAAGAGGGCGTCACTGCCCACATTACATCATTACAATAGAAATATCACAACTGTGTATTTTGTAGCATCACTAAATGGAATTCCCCCCAAAAATAATAATGACATTATTGCCCGCCATTGGTTGAACAAACATATGGCCCCGCCCCAACCTCATGCCATTGGTTGAGCCAGTGTTGCTGTGTTAGGCTGGTTGAGATGCATAATGATGTTGTGAGGCACCACAGAGCCACTCTGTTTACACTTTGGTGTTGCATATGAATGGTTTCATTTTAAGACACTCATATCTGCATATTAGGCTAGATTAGAAGCAAATATTGCAATGACAACAAAAAAATTAAATTTCAAAACAACAAGATTAAAAACAAAAAATAATTTCTTAAATAGAATGAGTAAATTTACTACATATTGTTTTTGCATCCCTCTCTTAACAACTGTAGCTTGTGCTCTTGTACATTTGCGGTTTCCAAATCAATATGAAGTGTTAAGTCCGGTCCGTTTCTTGTTGGCCACAAAGCTGGCCGTGATCTTTATCACTAAATGCTTAAAGGTGTCCTAAATGCCACAGAATGCACATATATATTCCCCCAGATTCCCTGTGACTCTCAAGCATCCCGTCTCCATGGTGACAGCTGTGGTGGCTAGTACACGGTTTCCCAAATGGCCGTGTGTCAGCATCACACACCCCGACAACCCTTAATAAAACCAGACCTGACCTCAGACAGCTGTCTGTGATAGATCTCAAAGCCCAGATCTTTGCTGTGACTCTGTTTCTTTCCACATTATCATTGACGTGTTTGTTTGTTTGTTTTTCTTTGCTCTTGTTTTTAAGTGTCTAAAATATTTATTTTTCATTTTCCACAGAGTCAGAAAGGAACTCCTCTGATGACCCTCATGAAAGATCCTTACATTCTCATTGCTGCAGGTCAGACCGGCCGACACAAATCAATTCATCATGCTGTTTTAATTGAAAGTATTTGTGTATCATTAACCCTCTGACACATGATGACAGATGTGAAAAAGCTTCTGACACTTAACCAGCTGTACATGACTGTCTTATATACAGTATGTCATTCTCTCTATTGTATTTTCATGAATTCAAGCTAGCTGTTGAAATTTGTGGTGCACTAAGTACTTCTGGAATATTTACTATTGTCTTAGTCTTCTGTCATTTGAAGAGAGATTCTGAATTATTATATTCTTGTTTTGAAGAAGAAACAAGTTTTTTCATTTTTTATATAGTAATTCATGCATCAGAGGGTTAATATTGTATTTTCATCATTACTTGTAAGTTTTATTTTAGAATTCTAGACAATATTATGTGACTTATGCCTCTCTATCGCCATCTCTGTTTGAACCATAAAATTGCAGTTTACTTTAATTTCGTTTTTTAACATATGTTGATGTCACATGAAGTCGAGCTGATATTACCCATGAAATCAGACCAGGTAGCTCAAATTATAAATCATTATAAACATATATACTCATAAGTATAATTAAAAACTTATTATTTTAAACTTACCATCGGGAGTCGAGATAAAGAGATCTGCTCTGTTCTGATCTGTTACCTAGTTGCTCAATAACTGATTTTTGTTTATTTTTAACAAAAAACAAAGTTACAGATTGGAGCTTTAAGTGAATAAACGCAGATCGGTTGTGTCGCAGTGGGCGAGCGTGTGTCACTGTGTATGCGTGTAAAAGAGAGAGAGTGAAGTGGTTAAGAAAGGTCTGTGTTCGTCTCTGCCTTCAATTACAGTGGCTTGAGAGCAGAGGCAGGACGATGCTGTTTATTATATGTAAGAAAGGAAACAGAATGTGGGATGAAAGGTTTTCAGAGGACGAGTTCACTTACTCTTCCTCATTTTCATTTTAGGTTCCATTTGTTTTGCTAACATGGCCATTGCTATGCTGGAGCCAGCTCTGCCCATCTGGATGATGGAAACCATGTGTCCCAGGCAATGGCAACTAGGTTTGAGAATGTCCCTCTTTTTTCACCTGTACACACACACACACACACACACACACACTTCAACAATTCCTGTCTTTCTGCTGGGTCATAATTTTAAACAAAAGANATGGAAACCATGTGTCCCAGGCAATGGCAGCTAGGTTGGAGAACGTCCCTCTTTTTTCACCTGTACACACACACACACACACACACACTTCAACAATTCCTGTCTTTCTGCTGGGTCATAATTTGAAACAAAAGATGTGAAAACTTTCCTTCGAGTGAGAGGAATGAACAGGAAGTAAACAGTATCCCTCATTAGCAGGAAACAGGAAGTGCAAATGTTAAGAGGAATGAATTCCACAGAGATCTCTTTTAGACGTTGTAGTCTTTCTTCGTTGTATCTGCAGGTGATGACCTCAGGAGAAGCTTGGTTGGTTTAGCATTTACATGTTGTGTAAAAAATTCATAAGGTTAGAATTCATTGTGTCCTAACAACTTGTGACTGGCAACAGGCAACAGGACATTTTGTTTTCTAAAGCCCCGTCCAGTGTGAAATTGGTCTGAAATCCGGCTCCACGTAACTGTATATTAAAAATCAATGTTTTGATTGGCCGTGATTGTGCCGCGCCACGCAGCACACTCTTCACTTTTAATGGACAGATAAATTACTTATCGCCGTAACCTTGTCGCATCACGCCACACGGTCCAAACCATTCTCCATAAAGACCCATTTGTGTCTCAGGACTGTTCACATCCTCTGGGGTTCTCCGAGGTTCCTTCTGCTGCTTGGGAAGCAAGAGAGAGATATAAAGGGAACAGGGTAAGGTAAACTGAGATTCAGGGAAAATGAGAGAGAGAGAGAAAGCTGGGAAGGGAGTGACTTCTGTCTGGCAGGATATTGAGGTGTCATTGGCAGGCAATGGAAGAGCAAGCGAGCTAATGAAAGAAGGGAAGGAGCGAGAGAATAAGAGAGGCAGCTTCATAACTCAGCGCTGAGATCAAACCGATAGCATGTCTTATCTGTCCTCTCTCTCTTCTCTCTTCATTTAGGGGTTGCGTTCCTGCCAGCCAGCATCTCGTATCTTATAGGGACCAACATCTTCGGCGTTCTGGCTCACAAAATAGGGAGGTAGGAGAGGGAAATGATCATGTTTTCCTACCACTCCTTTTTTTATCTCTTTCCGCTCCGCTATCAGCTGTGGAAAAGCACTAAATGAGTTTCTGTGGGCAGGTTTTGTATTTGTGTGTTTTTTTTATTTTTGAAACATGTTTTCATGCTGTCTCCCAATTGTTTGTTTGTTTGTTTGCTGTTCACATGCCGTTTCTAATGAATTACAAACACGCAATACATGCGAGGCGTGTGGTTGGTTCCCATTAAAAGAATGTGTTACGTATGTTTGTCTGGCGAGACGTTCTCTTGCCTGGAGATGTTGCTAATAAAAGGCAAGAATGTCTGACAGAGCATTCAAAATCTCAGCAGGGGTCTGAAGATTCCCTCTTTGACATTTGAGGGACCTCACACATCTCCACGAAGACTGCTTGTTTTGCTACAGCCTGTGTGGACTTTTTGTCCCAGTCCTTACAGGAACCTCTGGTTCAGAAAAACAAAGTTTAAAGTTTTTGTTGGATTCATCTTTAGAGTTTTTCCTCTTGTGCATCTCTCTCTCTCTCTCTCTCTGTAGATGGCTGTGCTCACTCATTGGAATGCTGCTGGTTGGTATCAGCATTCTCTGTGTAAGTTCCTCCGCACTTTTTTGACTTCCTTGGATAAAGGTCTGGCAGTAAACAATGTACCATGTTAATAACACGAATGGAAGTTTCTTGTATAAACAGAGTTCTGACTCGGTCCACCCAAAACATTTCCTGCTAAGCACAAAGATAACCTGTTCTGTTAAATAGGCTTATCAGGTGTGATATGCGTGTTTAGGAGAAAAGCAGTTCTGTTTTTTCTTTGGATATGAGAAAACCAGTTCGGATCAGAGTTAAGTGCACAACTAAAGATTTGCTAATAGAAACAAATTGTCCATGTAAAAAATGGTACACGAAGATCAAAAATGACCAGAGCTGGTTATCAAATGTTTATTTACAAGTTGATAAGTAGTGCTTGATGCTTAACTGATTGTTTAGCATTTGTTGGTTGTTTTCACATAATCGATAACTTCTTTATCCAAGTCATTATTATAGAGCAGCTTCCTGTATTTTATGTTCTCTCCTTACCTACAGGTGCCTTTTGCAAAAGACATATACGGCCTAATTGTGCCAAACTTTGGAGTCGGATTCGCAATCGGTGAGTGCAACCTTAATGCAATGTGTTGCTCATTTTCTATGTTTATTTTTATATATCTTGATGTACTCTATACCTTAATCATTACTATATAGAATGTTTATAGAAACAGCATGTATAAGAAATGGTTTGTTATTGTTGTGCAGGTATGGTGGACTCCTCCATGATGCCCATCATGGGTTATCTAGTAGATCTGAGACATGTGTCTGTGTATGGCAGCGTGTACGCCATCGCAGATGTTGCCTTCTGCATGGGCTTCGCTTTTGGTAAGAGCTGTCTGTCTGTCTGTCTGTCCGTCTATCATATGCTGGCAAGAGTGATTTAATATAAGAAACTTCTGTGAATCTCTCATGTAGGTCCATCAGCGGGCGGAGCGATCGCACGGAGTATCGGCTTCTCCTGGCTCATGACCATCATCGGTGTGGTTGACATCCTGTTCGCCCCTCTGTGTTTCCTCCTAAGAAACCCTCCAGCCAATGAGGAAAAGATGGTCAGACTCCACCATATGTCAACAACAAAACAACATATACATTATATTGATTTACATCATTATACATGATAGTGATTTATAATTTGAGCTGCCGGGACAGATTTACCATGAAATTGGGACGTTTGGCTTCATTTGACTTCAACATGCTTTATGAAAACATGCTTTATGTTTAAACAGAGATGGTGGTAGAAAGGCAAAAGTTACAGACTGTAGCTTTAAGGAGAATCTGTTGTAATGTCACTGAAAGCTTTTATCATTGATTTATTTGCCACTGGCTGTATTAACAGCATATGTATCATGACTCAGGTTCTTATTATCCTCATTTTCCCAATAATAAGCACATTTACACTCACCTTTCATTTGGATTTCATCTCCAACATAAAACCACTGACATGACAGAATATGACAGACACTGACAGAATATGACAGACACTGACAGGATATGACTGACATGACAGGATATGACTGACATGACAGGATATGACAGACACTAACAGAATATGACTGACATGGGAAATTATGTTACATTACAGATAAAAATTAAAACAGCACTGGATGCCCTCAAGATCAAAGTGGGTGCGCTTCTGCCCTCAAATGCTGCGCGATCAAAGCCGACTCAGTCTTTTTTTCAAGAGCACGACGCTGCTCCTGAAGTGCACTACCCAGCTAACAATTTTAGGTTGTAGGAACGTTTCCCTAACATTAAGTAACAAAAACGATAGACAAAAACGTTTCCCTTACATTACTTAACAAAAACGTTAAAAATGTAATTTTGAAACGTTCTAGGAACAGTCGAAACGTTTTACATTTTTAATACCATTTGTTAAATTCTGTATCGTTTTGAAAACATTCCTCTAACAGAGCGAGTAAATGTTTTAGATAAATGTGATAGATAACAAAAAATCATCTGACATTATTTCAGAAATATGTTCTTTGCTAACTTTGAGGGCACTTTAAGAGAACGTTTTAAAAACGCTCCCTGTTAGTTGGATAACGTATGCATTCGATTACAGTTCTCCGCAGACACGCCCCTGTGCTTACACACTCTTTAAGAAAGCCTCGTTCTCCCACACACTGTTTCTCACCATCATGTCTTCCTCAGGCCATTTTAATGGACTCCAGCTGCTCGATGAGGACTCGCTCCTACTCCACCCAGGGCTCCAGCTACCAGATGGGCGATGATTTGGACCCTGAAAGCCCAGAATAACCCAGCCACTGCTCTCGACCATGTATGTGATTTTGAGTGTCTGTTTTGTTGTATGAATGAGGAAACAACAGACTTGAGAAAACCACGACGCCATTGTGTAAGAATATCCAATACCTGTCCCACGCTTGTCCTGTGGCTGTCACGGTCATATTCTACTGAAGCAAACCAAAGCTGTTCTCATCGATGTTTGTTCTCATTGGGGAAAAATAAGTATCTAACCGACAGCCTTATCAGTATGGATAACTCCTGCATGTGAATCAAGATCCAGATCTGAGGGATTAACAACGATTTTATTTGGTTCGTATTTACAAATCAAAAGTTTCAAGGCACACAAGTTAAAAAACACTGATGCCGTTTCAGATACGAGATTATTCCATTCAGTCCGACACTGAATCTGGACAGATACGTGTTGGATATTATTTGTCTGTAATGTATCTGTTGGTCCCGTCTGTTTTTATAGACGTTTGATTCAGATCAATGGATTGCAGCTCACCTTGAAATGGGCCTTAAAATGTTTTTATGCGTATAATCAGGTAGTAATGAACTGTATCATATGTAATACAGAATAAATAAGAACAGCTAAAGGTCTTTACAGTCAAACTAAAGTCAACAAGATTTGTATATTAAGTATTGATTGCTTCAGTCTGGTAAATGATTTAAATGCATTACGCTTTCATTTTTGGTGAGGTTAGGCTGAGATGTTCCTGTTATCTTGTATTGGAGTGCTGGACCTAAGCGTAACATTCTCAGATATGCATAATGGCTTTATTTTTTTTGTTTGTGAATAAACAGAACGTCTGACAGAATTAGATAATCAAGCAGAACATTAACAAGTCTTTGGAAACATGTCATTTGTATGACTTGCGTCATGTGGTCCGAAAAATCATTGTACTGTATCAACAATGAGCCAGGCCTAAATTTGGATTACACATAATGAAAAACCGCTTCTGTTTAGAGAAAAATAGTTTTTTGCTGTAAAGCATTCAGGTACTTTAGGTATTTGAGATTATATTTTGCTTTCAAAGTATATAAGTGTATCTATATTTTAGTAAGTCATTTGAATGTGCGTCTATTTGTAAAAAGTGTTTAAATTTTTCTTTTCCGCATTTGTTAATTTTTTATTTTTTATGTTTGTTTTCTTTTGCTTTAAATAATGTCATGTATTTATTTTCCAGGTGGCATGATTTGCTCAGATGTACTGATCAATCATATGGTGTAATAAGTCATTTTTTACTGGTAAAAACGCATTTTATGCCCTAAAATTGGGCAACCTGTTGCATTATTTAATGGCAAATGTTAACTGCACATGTTCAGTATTTTTGACCTAGTTCAGTAGCAATTGGTTAATCATAGGCCTCATTTTTCATATGCTGAAAAAAATCCAGGTAAAACTAACACAAAACAGTTCTGTTTAATCCTATTTTATACATTGTAATCTACTAGCGTAGCGTTTTTAAACTGATCGGTCATAGAATTTCTGGCTGCTGAGTTTGTATACTTGTATTTGTAAAATAGCAAGGAAATAAATTCTCAGTATTGTTCAGTCCGTTTATTTCTTGTGGCATGTTTGTACTGTGTTCTCTTAGTGCCCACAGGAAAATGAAATCATTGATACACAGCATCTGGAGCTACAATCAATTTAATGCAACAATTTTGACCAGAACTAGCCTTTGATAAGTCATGTTAGCTCAACCTGAATTGGGAAACCTAAAGCTTGTTTGTGTTAGATATGAGGAATTCTAGCATTAATCTTCTATCTTTATAACTGCTATATGGACAGACCAAATACAATCAAACTGGCATATTAAACAGCTCCAGTCCACTGTTTTCTGAAAACAGAAAATAAATAGAAAATAATTATTTTTTCCGAAATTAGAAAATAAACCTCCTGGCAATGTTTAAACCCAAAACCTGTTAGGAAATAAAAACGTGTTACTAATATTTGCCAGGTCACTGAGCTGCAACAGTTTCCTTTAACCCTTTGTGTGATTTCCCGAACTGTTTACCAGTAACGGTTGAGTATTATGTTTTTAAATCGTTTTTATCAAACATCTGTGTATGTGTGACAATGTCAGTGTGTGCCTTAGACTGGTATGTTTTTTGTTTGTGTTTAAACTATATCAAGAGGTTAAGTTGATATACAGAGTTCAGAGTACATACAGAGTTTAACCAATGAAATGTAAGGGGGCGTGGCCATTAACATCACAGTATAATTTGATTTTCATTGACTGGAGGTTAAACACTGGAGGGTGTTTTAATGTAGATGTTTACACTCTAGATCATTCTGCTCTAGAACAGAACTCTGGGTGTGGCATTCAAGAATGAGAAGAACGTATCATTTCAAATAATTTATTATCAAGTGCATAAGCAAATATGATATGTCAGTGCGTAAAGATCTTGCAGCAAAAGTTTAAAAGCTGTGCATGTTTTCAGTAGATGCCCTTAACCGTAATTAAAACCCACAAACAAATTTAATCATAATTACATGAAGCAGAAACAACAACCAAAACATGAACCCATATGTTGCGCACTATTTAGGAGCTTTACAAAAGCGCTTTAAAAAATGAACATCTTTTCCAGAAAAGCGTAACCACAGTTTGCCAAGGCGGACGTGATGTTTCATATAGATTATTTTTCTTCGTTTTATATCTTTCCACTGTGAGATTGAGATCATTAGAGATTTTTTGGAGAGCATGTGTTCACATTGCATTTGAGAAGCACAGAACAACAGCGCCGGCAACCAGACAAAAGGGATTTAAACAGACGAAACAAACAAACAAAGAGGGACATTTGGTTCACCAGGATGAAGACAACACTTCCCTCGCAATCGTAACATGAACTTCCTGTTGTGAATATTGCACAAGAATGAATGTTTGATTCTGTATCAGTGGAATAAATGTTGTAGGAGCAGCAGCAGAAACATCAGCTCACTGTTGACGGTTAACGCAGGTTGTGGTTTGACGCCACTTCCTTCTGTCGTTCACACTTAAAGGTACGATAGGCAGTTTAGGAGAGGCTAGCAATAGCAACCTAGCTTTAAAAACACAAGATTCCACCCTCCCTTCAAAGCCACGCCTCCTCCAACACATAAACGCATATATAGTTTGACAGGCAAGTTCAGTCCAAACACAACGATTGGACGAACATTTTACGGTTGTGCTCTCCTTCCACAGAAGATAAATCTTTATAGAAATATATTTAGTTCACTCAGTGATTGCTGTCAGGATGTGAGCAGACTTTTCAACCGATAACAAAACATGTTTCCGGAAAACACAATCACCTAACCTGCTTGAACATATGCGTGTTTTTAACATCTCTAGAACTAATTCCTCGCTTTCTGTTGATCTCCAAAACGATTCTACATCTGTATGTGGTTTAATAAAAAGGCGGAACAACTGACCGTTATACATAGACAGAGGCCACGACAGGCAATAACTACAGCTTTTGAGGCCCAGCAAGCACAGGGAAGTTTTGCTTTAGCGATGGGAACTAAGGAATACTGTATGCATTGACATGAGAGTTTTAATGTAGTTTTACACTGTGAGAGGTGTGTTGCGAGGTGAACAGAATAATGGCATTAAAGTGAATTATTTAGGAGATACGGTTATTGGTACATATGTAAAATTAACTTTCAAAGGGGCGCAATACGGCCAAGAACCAGAGACGTGAGATATACCGGAAATTTCTTCGCACCCATAAACATATTACCAAAATGAAACTACAAATAAACATGACAATACATAAACCAATAATTCACAAATTCACAAACACATAACCGTTCAATCGAACCAACTGATGGAGAATAAAAATACTGCATCAGTGGATGAGGATCTAAATTTTACCTTTTAAACTCATTCAAGACATATTGTCCCATAATTGGACTCAAAGAAGTTAAGAACAAATTAATAAAACGAGACGGAAACAAATCACGTATGCAATATAAATATTCCTCTGCAAAAGAAAACAGGAAGTGATGTCACAATGGCTTAGTGTGACAAATATAAATTAATTACACAAAGAATGGTCCCCAATAGTATAATAACACCAAGATTATCTGTCCTATGAGGATTCCCTCTCAATATTTAAACACTTTAAAAACATAAAACGATTATACAATGAATAGTAAATGAAATAACAGAAACAGTTACATGATAAAATGTGCTTCTTATTGAGACCATGATGGTTTAGAATAAATATTGGGACTGACAGGAAAAAAAGGCATGTTTCATTATGTTTTATGGGCTTTCAGAATATAATCCTAACTTTACTGGACAGTCTGTACTGGACAGTCTAAGGCAAAGGGGCTTGAAGCTCATTACAAAATAACTGGTTTGGGTATATTACTAGAAACATCACCAAGAGCACAACTTTATGATTGAGTTTTCTAGTGATACACATTGTTGGAATGAAAGAGATTTGTACTTATTTTTGCTTCAAAAACCATGGGACCTTATATGGACATAACCCAAATTCCATTGTTTTTGTAATACTGTTGAACGTCTACATATTCATGGTTGTTAACAGTAGTTAATAAGGGTCCAAAGATATGAAAAACAATGTTTATTTTAAAATAAATTAAAAGTGTAAAAAAAATCGTAAACTACTGACACTCACAAACGTTTTCACATGACACACCAGTACACATTTCAACAACATTCTGGTAAATTTCCAGGAATATTTCTGCAGGTCACAGATCATTCTTAACCTATGAGAAAATGCTTTGTTCTTGAGTCTCAAGCCCCTGGCACCCTTTGTCATCTCTACGGTAACGCCTCAACACAGATCTGCTCCTCTGTAATCTCATCCAGCATTTGAACATCAACTGGACTGCAAATGTCACCGTCGTACACCCCTGCGGCCATCAAAGCTTCCTCCAGACCTTCTGCTTTTACCTTTGAAAAGCCATGCTGCTCAGATGGTGAGGTACTTTCTACAGATTCTAGGTCTTCAATGCCTGCACGATAGTGAATCATAAGCAGAGTCAAAGCTTGGAGCCGTTCACCTGACTTGGCCAGAGCTGCAGAGATGAGGACCTTGCGTCGGGCATCAATCGTCTCTCGTTCTTCCACCATCAGAGAGTTGTTATGCTCCAATTCCTGGTCGATCTCCTGCTGCAACTTGTCCAACATAAGCTCCAACTTCTGGGAGCGTTCATCTGTGGGGAGGCCACGGTAAAGATCCCGACCGATCTCTTTAACAGCGATAAACACACTGTCGTCCAGCCCACCTTCCTTGCGCACCAGTTTTGAGCCACTGCTTCCAGCTGGCTGTTTGGAAGGACTCGCCCCAGTATAGGTCTCAGTGTCGCTGCTCTCGTTGTCAGATGTGTTGGGTGTGTGCTTGGGAGAAGGTTCTACCACCCCTGGTCCTATTTCTGTCACCTGTTCAGCAAGTCTTGCTTTAGGCACCTGTCTCAGATTGAGTAGGCGAGAGCTAGTGTTAATAATGTGACGGGTAAGGCCTGTAGTAGCCCGGTTGATTGTGGATTTTGCCTCAGGATCGGCCCCACGTCGATCTGAAGCTGCTACACAGTAAGGATGCTCAGTCAGACACTTCTCCTGACACTTCTTATGACATACATAAGAACATGTCATGCACTGCGAGGCAGCTTTGGTCCACACCTTCTTTTTGCAGTATTCGCACCAAGTGGGATTCTGAAACTGAGTGTCTTGAAAATTGTGCCGCATCTCGCCAAACTGCATGCCGCTGTAACTTGTCTCGTCCCGGGTGACCATGAGCACCTGCTCCCTTTCTCTTTCCTTTACTTCCTCTTCTTGAAGACTCCCCTCTCGTTCACCTTCTGTCGGTCCACTGAAGAAGTCAGACTCTCCATCACCAAGGTAGACAAAGTTGAGTGTAATGTCTCCATAGCACAATTTCTCATTGAAACCTTTGTGAGTGCTCAGACTGCGCAAAGCGGTGCGGCTGACGCTGGCCCTTGGTTCAGGGGCACATATACGGAAGGTGCTCTGATACTCAGCAGATGATGTAGACAGGCATTCCAGTGATATGTGTTCCAAGCGCAAGCTGACGTGCCCCAAGCACAACAGACTACCAAGCTTGAAGGGGTCCTTGCACCAAAGTGCTACATTAAGGAATTTGTGGTTGCTTTCCACCTCAAAAACATTTGAAGCTTTGTTCCACCGAGCTGATCGGTTGCGGTACATGGTCTCAGGTGATTCCCAGAGACCCTGTTCATCTACACTGTCCCTAGTATTGGAGGAGCTCTCGGACATCTTGTCTTTGGCTGAATCTTGCTTGTTGGTGGCTGGACTACTTGGGATCTCCTCAGTGGGCTCTGGTTGTTTACTCACAGGCTTTGGCTCTTGTAATTTAACAGGGATTTTCTCTGCTGGTTTGTCCCCATTGCTAGCATTAGACTGCGTTTTCTCCGGACTCTTTTCAACTGCAGGCTCATTACCTTCCGCCAGATTTTGGGTTTCTGAGGAGGTGGACGTGACCTTTATTTGGGGCCGGGGAGGGACAGGAGGCCTTGCAGGTGGTGGAGGAGGGGGCACTGATGGTCTTTGTGGCTGCTCAGATGGTTCAGCAGGCTTTTGAATGGGCAGCTTTGGAGATTCTTTGGGTTGGGGCTTGAGTGAGGACTGTATGTTGAGTCTGCGGTTAAGAATTGGCGAAATGGAACCAAGAGGCTTGGCCAGGTTGGCCACAGTCTTTTTGGGGCTTTGGTTTACAGAAAGCAGGAAATCCTCCTTAGTGTCAACAGTGACTGGAGCTCCAGGGGGTTTGGACTCCACAATCAACTCCTCAAACTCAGAGTCATTGTCTCTGGTATTGTCATTGTCTCTTATGTCCATGGTGGTTATTGGAGCTGGGTCCTCCTCATAGCCCCCAGGCTGAGGGAGATAACTGGGCTCCTCCATAGGGCCTAGGGTTTCTTGAAGTGGTCCCAAACCCACAGCAGGCACCTGGTGCCGGACTGGCCTCTCATACAAGACTATCACTCTCTCTCCAGCTTGTTTTAGCAGCTTCGGCACTTGAACAGAGGACGTCACTTTGACTCCTGTGCAAACATACAGATATGAAACATGCTTAATACCACATACCTATGTGGTATTAAATTTCAACAGTAAATCTACTATAACATACTATGTCATTTTAATCCACAATAATCTTTACATACAATACTTAATACATTATTGACTGGGTGTCACAATATTCCAGTATTAACAATAACCATGATACTAATAATCATGGTTAATGATATCATGTTAATACTGCCTCACTGCACTCACATTTTTAATGTGATTTATTGGTCAAAAAAGAGAAAACACAAAATAAGATGAATTTGCATCGTATTATCATTTGAATTTCTTCGTTACTTTTAAACATTCCGACACGTATCGTGATAATATTGCTATTGTGACTTCGTGGAACCCTGACAGAGCTAATCTGCCAGTTGAAGCCCACGTAAAACATTGTATTTAAAGGTTAAGAAAAGGCAGCAAAGTAAATCTACGCCGAAAATGAATGCCTCTAACCTCCAATAGCAATGAGGCGATCTCCTCTCTGTAAATCCGCCAGGGCAGCTGGAGAGTTTGGGGTGACTGTCTCTATGCTCACATGCACCGTGTCACCGTCGCTGGCCGGAACATGTCTGAATGTCATACCCACGCTGCCAGACGG
>JAZGTJ010007675.1:0-22402 GCA_036877575.1 Botia almorhae
CATGTAGACTGAAAGAGGACTGAAGTGTGTCATGTAGAGGGGAAGAGGACTGAAGTGTGTCATGTAGAGGGGAAGAGGACTGAAGTGTGTCATGTAGAGGGGAAGAGGACTGAAGTGTGTCATGTAGAGGGGAAGAGGACCGAAGTGTGTCATGTAGAGGGGAAGAGGACTGAAGTGTGTCATGTAGACTGAAAGAGGACTGAAGTGTGTCATGTAGAGGGGAAGAGGACTGAAGTGTGTCATGTAAATTTTACAGTAACTTACCGGCAGCTGCTCCTGTAAAAGTGTTTACAGTAATATTACTGGAATGTACAAAAATCAGTTACAGTGTGTCCTGAGTTTGTCCTGTTTGTAAGGCTGATTTTAGGAGAATTAAAACATGGTATGAGAAACAATAAAAGAGCAACATGAGTTCAGCAAACAGAACTGAGGTCACCCTGGAGTCTGAGTCAGTCAGGAGATCTGGTGCTGAAATCCGGGTCAGGGTGGTCAGATCATGTGGCTGATACTCAGTCTGAGGGGCGATTTTAACATGCCTTTGACTAGCATGTTTAGCGTGTCTCAAATGAAGTTTCCTTTTTGCTGTCAGCACATGAAGAAAAATGAAGACACACACACTGGTAAAGGACATCTGGAAAACATTACTGGACCTCATCCGTGTTTTAAACACTTTAGACCAGAACAGCTACTGATAACAGCTGAAAAACATTACTGCTCCAGAACTCCTAAAACCACTGTGTGTGAGTGTGTGTGTGAGTGTGTGTGTGTGTGTGTGTGTGTGAGTGAGTGTGTGTGTGTGTGTGTGTGTGTGTGTGTGTGTGTGTGGGAGAGACGTACACTATAAACAGTAGTTAGGTCACCATTTAGAATTGGTCAAAAGCTGATGAATCGCCTTTTAAACGAGGTCTAAAACAAAACACTGGAGAAACTTGATGGACAAATAAAAATCACATTTAATTCACAATGTGTGTTAATTTTATATTGACAAACAAAATAAAAGTGACGGTATTATAAATATTAGATATATCAGCCAGTCCAACAGACAATAGACCCGGGGTAAATAAAACTAAATAAAAATAAAAGATGTTGTGACACTATCAAAGAGCTTTATTGAGTGTTTGTAGACAGATGTGCCTCTGAAAGAAGGTTTTCTTCAGCGGAGTCGTGGACGGTCTGACACAGCCCTACTGATTTACAGAGCGACACACACAACCCCTCACAGCAGCTGACACTCAGCAGACGAGCGATGAACTTCTCACTGCATGATTTATTCATAAGACCCCTCGTCCCCCTTATATCATATTCTCTGTTATTTAAAACACTGTCGTCCGGTCAGAATCTCAGACAAACTCCACGACACCGAGCAGGGCTTTCTTAAAGCATCTGTTTTGACGCTTATTCAAGAATTGAATAAGAACATTACAAAGGCACACAAAAGTTTTATCTCTTTAAAGTTTTATCTCAGCTTAAAGGGACAGTTCACCCAAAAATGAAAACTTCCATTTACTCACCCTCATGTAGTTCCAAACCTGCAAAAAAATGCAAAAAAAACTTTTTTGCTTCTGAGGAACACAAAAGAAGATATTTTGAAGTATGTTGGTAACGAAACAACAGTGGCATTCATTGACTTTCAATGTATGAACACAAAACCACTGTGACATTTCTCAGAATATCTTCTTTTGTGTTCATACAGGTTTGGAATGACATGAGAGTGAGTAAATGATGGGGAAAATAATTTGGGGTGAACTGTTCTTTTAATATACAGACACATGTAAAGCTAAACCACTGATCTGTTGACTTCCTGTAAAGTGTAAACACCATAATGCTTTAAATCATTGAACTTCCTGTTTGGGCGTTCTGACATGTCAGCTTCTTTCTCAACCAATGGCGTGAGTTTGGGGCAGGGTAGGTGGGAAGAGTGTTTGGGAACCAATTTGGAAACATTATTTTTGCAGTTGTCAATGCAGCAGAAATTGCGCGCCGCAGCTTTAGGATGCTCTGAATGCAGCGAAATAAACATTGAACGCATGATCAGTTGTTGTAATAAGCATGTACAGCTAGAGAAAAGTGTGATGATTAGATCTGTATGAAAGTGTGTGTGTCCAGCTGTATGTTCAGCAAAGATGCACCAACAGTGAGTTTTCTTAGCTGTATTTTAGTGACAGTCATTTAAAGGGTGAAATTACAGGAGCAACTTCTCAGAGAACATAACGATCAACTGAAAACATGATCTGCTGTCCAAATACAAGCAGCTACCCAGCTAACAGGGAACGTTCTCAAAACATTGGCTAATATTCTGTGAAAGTTCTCTCAGAGTAATCAAAAATGCATATCAAAAACATTATACTTAAGTTGTTCGTGGAACATTTTAGAAATGTAAAAATGTATATTATTACAATAGTCTGTAAAACTGGACATTTTAAACACTTTTAGAACTTTCAAAATAACATTTTAAGGCTAATTTTGCTAATGGAAATGTTAGAGAAATGTTCTTACAACCTAAAATTGAAAGCTGGTATGAGACGTGTTGTGCTGTTATCAGTGTGATTGAGACGGTGTAAAGAGTGGGCGGAGTTTGGTCAGAATAAGCAGGAATGAGGCGCATGTGTGTGTATGTGTGTTCATGTGCAGTGTTAAACAGTGTGCTGTTTTAATTGCTACAGCATCAGTGCTGTGTAAAATTCTCTCTGTAGAGAGAGAGAGACATAAATCAGACCTACAGATTGACATAAAATTTACTAAGAGGGCAATTCAGCGAACACACTCACACACACAGACGCATTAGTTAAATTACATTGTTTAGCACAGCTGTCAGTCAGCATGCTAACCTTTGCTAAACGATTGGCATCGCAACAAATGAGTTTGCGCTGTAATGCAATAAGCTGACAAATAGCACAGAAACTCTCTCTCACACACACACACACACACTCTCTCTCTCACACACACACACACACACACACTCTCTCTCACACACACACACACACACACACTCTCTCTCTCACACACACACACACACAAGCGAGAGAAGGCCAAAGACTGATACAGCACATCAACTAATCGATCCACATACAGATGAATCACTCGAACGATACATCTGCAGTCAGAGTTCTCTTTCCAGTCTGTTTCTGTCTGTCTGTCCCTCTGTACAGTATGTAGGTGTGTTTGTTCAGATTTTTTAAAATCCATTAATCTTGCTTTACAAATATATGAATACGTTTTTTTGTTTGGACTGGGAATCTGTATCATATGTGCCTTTTTATAAGATATATATGTGATATATATGATCATATATATGATAATAATATGTCATTATAAGTTTATAATTTAACTTTAGAATTTGTTCTTGTTAAATGGGGACATTTTAATTGGCTGATACTTATATCAGATATGTGGTTGTGTGTGTGTGTGTGTGTGTGTTTATTTTATCAGTAGTAAGTTTGGACACGTACATGTGTGTTCTGCTCTACTCAGGTCTTGACAGACAGAGGGAATGAAGGGGTCAGGAATGTATGTTTTGAATGAGGGCTGTTGTCTTCACCAACTGTTTTTGTTCCATCTACATATTCCAGTAATGACATCATCCTTCAGAAACTACCAGTTCCCACTTCAAGGAACGGGGTGTGTGTGTTTTCCAGTTTCTAGCAGAAGTTGTTATTTTAGCTGTGAAGATGTCTGTATTTCTCCAAACCTCTTTTTGTTTTCTCTAAGGTTTCCTCTTCCTTCGTTTTGCTTTGTTTCCTTGGTATAATCTTTTCCTCACATTTCTGTCCCTCAGGGTTTAGAAAACTCTCCCAACCCGAAAGAGAGAGTGTGAGATTCACTCTGAGATTGTGTGTGAGTCTCAGTTATACTGTGTGTGTGTGTAGTTAATTCTGTGTCGCTGTGCATGCTGGGAAGGGTCACGTGACATCACCTGAAGGTCACACAGTGTGGCATCCTAGCTAACAAAGACTGTTCTCTGAATGTTGCCTAGAGTTTCTTTAATGTTATGTATTGTATATATTAAAAACAATATTTTTAAGTTGTCGGTGAAACATCTTAAAGTTATAGAGTGATGTCCTTTAGCAAGCAGTGACATTAATTCAGCGTCTGAAAACTGCTCATTTTAAACCGT
Organism: Botia almorhae; assembly: GCA_036877575.1. Taxonomy (NCBI): domain Eukaryota; kingdom Metazoa; phylum Chordata; class Actinopteri; order Cypriniformes; family Botiidae; genus Botia; species Botia almorhae. Next base: position 4,115 of record JAZGTJ010007675.1, read on the forward strand.
TTGACTTTCTATTATGAAAGTGCATTTAGCAGATTGTCGCAGGTGTTTCTAATGAAAGAGGACAGATGCTACTGAGCTCCTAAAGTGACAAAACAACTTTATAAACACCATTAAATTCATCCATGTGTCTGCTGCACCAAATTCCAAGTGTTCTGGAGCCATTCCAGAGTTCTGAGAGAGAGAGAGAGATGTTATGAGCAGGTTTATGGTGGAAGAGATTTAAAGTTAATTTCTGACACTGTGGGGACATAAACCTGAGATTCCCAGATAACAAGTTTAGGTTGTAACAACATTTTCCCGATGTTTCCATTAAATAACATGTTAAAAACTTGTCATTCTGGAAAACAAATGATATTTTAAAAGTTCTAGGAAGAGAACGTTAGCCAGCATTCTGAAGCAGGTTCCACATGGTTCTTGGAAAGATTTAGTTGTTGTTTTGTTAAACGTATTTACCTTTAAGTTATAACTTCTCATGGTTCTCCTAATGTACTCACCCATGTGTGATATTTAAAATGTCCAACATCTCGTATGAATTATTTATGAAAACATTCCGTGTCAGAGAACGTTTCTTTAGCATTGTCTCCAGAAAAGCTTGTGGAAGACAAACAATCTTTATTTGTAAACAAATTCTAATGTGTTTAATCAGATTAGAAATAAAATCATGTTTATAATGTTTATATACATAATGTATAGGAATCACTGCTCAATGAAGTGTGTGTATTGTATGAGTTGCTTTATGTGAAAACAGTGGAAGTGTGTAGCATGTCCATATTTAAATGAAGTGACGTTTATGTGTGTGAAATGTCTGAGGCCTTTAACAGAGCAAAACTCAGGGACACGGCTTCTATCTGCTTTCCTGGTCTCAGAATCATACGTGTGTGTGTGTGTGTGTGTGAGCGGGCAGCTGGACGCAGTCATTCATCAAACTCAGGAGAATATGAAGGGGGAGGGGCAAACGCCCGGGGCCAGTGTGTAGAGTAGACAGCGAGGGTCCATTATGAATTCTCTCTCTCTCTCTCCTTGTGTTGACTTCCCAGCTGATGTGAATATTGTTTTTAAAGGTTTATTAGGTAGAACATGTTTTTTAGCCCCTCCCCTCAGTTGTGTGACTCTAGTTTGGTTTGTAACACTCATAACTGTTCAGGATCCAGTCATGAATAAAACCAGCTCTTGTTTCATGCCCCTTTTCCCTGTTTTAAATATGTCAATCTGTTCATGGTGACTTTCTGGTACCAACTGCATGTTCACATTTTACAACAGACTTGTGCATGGATACCTAATGAACAATTTTAGGCTGTAAGAACGTTTTCCGAATGCTTCTATTGAGGTAAAAAAGGTTTCAGGAACATTTAAAACTTCCAGTTTTATAGACATATTAACATATTGCTTGGTTTTAAGAACATTTTTGTGTTATTTTTTTAATTATGTAACGTTTTAAAATTTAATGTGCATTTTATGTATGTTGTAACATGACAACACATGACATTATTAGAAAGTTTAAATAACTTTGAAAGAACATTAGCCAATGTTCTGGGAACATTCCCTGTTAGCGGGCTATACTTCTGTGCATGTGTGAAAGTGTGTGTTTTTATTGAAGCGTGGGCCTCTGTATATGTATAGATTGTTTCTGTCTATCTGCACCAGTGAGATCAGTGTTCTTTATAGTCTGATAAACACACACACACACAGAAAACATACATCATTGTTCTTTTGATGTGAACTCCCCTGTGGTTCTCAGACTGAGAGAGGACATCTCATGTCTTCACTCTACACAACAGAGAAAAGATGTCTCACATCTCTGACTCTGTAGCTGATGTGTTTGTTGACAGCCAGTAATGCAGCGATTCAGATTTAGGTTTGTTTGTGCTCCTTGTTTTTATCTCTCACTTTGTTGAATGCTCAGGTTTCAGACGAGTTAAACTGAATTCTCAGCATCAGTGGATTACCACTGAAAATCATTTCCATTTGTCTCTCAGTTTGTAAAAACAAACACAAATTGTGACAGAAATGCACTGTAAGTCACTTTCTGATATATAAAACTGATATATGTGTTTCTATACTGTGTTAATTGCCTGAATACTGTATCAAAACATTTGACAATACATTTGAACTGCTTCTGGTTTTCCCCTCTGACTTCTGTTGTAAGTGTATTACTGTAAACACAATGATGTTCTGTGCTAGTGGACAGCATGTCACTGTCTAGCAGTTTTTAATGCGTTCTTTGTCAACATCCCCTAAAGCTACAAAATCAACTTTCAAACAGCAAAATCTAAATCTTGAAGTCAACAAAGAAAAAACAGCTGCTGGTATAAAACATGCTGATTTGTTTCTATTCACTTCTGTTGAGCTAGAGTTAAACAAAATAAGATAAATGAAAAACATTTTTGAATGAGTCAGTGAATGACTAAATAGGTGAGAGGCAAGGCAGAGATGAATAAAGTCAGATTAAACATTCAATAATTAATAAAGTTAATTAATGAATAATTTCATTAATAATTCAATTCAATGAAATAAATCAAATAATCCATCTATAATTGATAGATGTTTTGATCAGCCATTAATCATTTATAGATGTTTGTAATGCAGATCTTGTTTCAGAGTGAAACTGACACTTGGTTTGGTGTGATTAAGAAAGTCGAGTCCACTTTGATTCACCCCAAGACCTTCTGCCCTGTTTTCAGTTTGTCTTGCTTCTTAAAACACAAGACAATGAAAAATGAGCCTGAAGCTTTTATCAGGAAAGTTTCAGAGTCCATGAGTAAAATTGTTTCTCAGCAAAAGGTCTGAGATTGTTGTGTGCCGCGTGCAGATAGAGCACACACACAAACACACACACACACAAAAAAACATACTTTTTTCAGTACGTTACTTGAACTTTTTTATTTATGTCATATATCAAAAATATAATTCTAAAGTAGTAAGGAACGTTTAAAAAATGTTACAGAATTAAAAAAAATGTAAATAATGTTCTAATAACCAAGCAATATTGTTAATGGAACTTCTAAAAACTGGTCATTTTTTAACAATATCATTTTAGCAACAAGAATTTTAACGTTTTTGTTATTTAGTGGAAACGTTCTTACAACCTCAGATTGTTAGCTGAGTATGAGAACTACACGACACAGAAACCACATGACTGCAACGACACAAAAAAAGATGCATTTCTGTGATTGCTGTTTATTAGTTGGGTACTGCAGAATAATACACAATTTGTTGTAAATATCCTCAGAGGAAAATGTTATTTTTGTTATTGAAAATGTTTCTCTAAGGTTCTGTTTGATAGCTCGGGAGAGTTGATGTCAGATCTCAGTTGTGTTCATCTTAGTCTCTGAATGTAGATTTGATTGGTGTAGACCAGCTGTAGTGAGTGTATGTGTGTGTGTGTGTGTGTGTGAGAGAGAGTTGTTATCAGTGTGCTGGATTGATGGATGTTATCTCAGCTGTATTACTGAGAGTGTGTAAGTTCAGTTTGTGATTGACATTAACTCAATGGGGGCTCATCTCTCTCCAGCTCGACTTTGATCAGCGATGGTGCGGAAAATAAAAGTTCTGTTCTCATCGCATCTTTCTCTCTCTCTCTCTCTCTCTCTCTCTCTCTCACTCTCACTATCTGTTTCTCTGTGTCACACTATCTCTGTCTCTCCTTTTCTCTCTTTTTTTGTTATTTACAGACATGCTTGTTGTGCCGTATTGCAATTTGTCTGTTGTTCAGGAGCTGTGTGTGTGTGTGTGTTCTCTGTTCTCAGGTAGTAACAAAAGGAAGTAGCAAACTAAGTAGAAGTAATAAATATAATAAAAATGTTTTTAAAACGTTCAAAACATCTAGTTTTTTAGGCGTTGTATTAACATTATTGCTTGATTATTAGAACATTATTTAAACATTTTTAATTCTGTAACATTTTAAAATGTTCCACTAACAATTTAGAAATACTTTTTTTGATATATATGATATATCATTTTTTAAACGTCTGACTAACGTTACTGCAAGAGTGTATTTGATAACTCTGAGATAACCTTTAGAGAATGTTTGCCAACAGTCAGAGAACATTCTCTGTTAGCTGGGGAGTGACACAGTTTGAATGTTTCTTATTTCATTTACAGTCTGATCATGTTTGCTCTCTGATTTCAATAGTCAGAGTTCTCTTGGCGGCCATATTGGCTTTAAACCCGCAGGCAGCAATTTTCAATCCTGTATCAAGCAGAGCGTTTAATCACATACAGCTCATATCTGCTCAGACCGGACAACTTTCTGTTTCCATAACATTTAAAATCCCACAACAATGACATTATAAATATTCCAGCTAACCGGGAACATTCTCAGAATGTTAGCTAGCTTTCTCTAAAAGATCTCTCAGAGATATTAGAAAAGTTCTTGCAGTAATGTTAGTAGAACTTAGTAGAATAACATTCTTATAACCAAGCAATAACGTTAATGATATGTCTTAAAAACGTATCAGTAAAAGGGTAGAAAATGGAAACAGTTTTTGGTGCAACAAATCATAAGTGGACTTCAGGGGGGAAATATCACGGAATAAAACCTCTTTAATAATATCTGTGTGTGTTTCCTGCAGCCGAACATCTGTGATGTTTTCAGTGTTGCTAGAGAAAAGCAGAACCTGAGTTCAGCTGGTCGCTCAATACGACCCTTAATCGTTTAGGAAAAGAGAGAGAGTGATAGACTGAGAGAAACGAAGTGAAATGAAGGGAAAAAGGACGAGTTCTGCCTTCAGCTGAAATGTGCAATATATGAAATGTTATATAATAGAAACTACACAGAAACTAATACAGAAAAGCTTGCTGTCATGTCAAACGTTGATTTATTTCATTAAATATGACGATACAGTCCTACAGACCCCAGAGCCTCATTTAAATTCATCTGCTGACTTTGCCCCTCCCCTAAGAGAAAATGATTGACAGCTGTCACACACATCACTTCATCCAGTTCTCAGGAAATGTGAGTACAGCTAACCGGGAACGTTTTCAGAACAGTGGCTAATGTTCTCTAAAAGTTCTTTCACTGTTATCAAAACGGTTCTTGCAGTAACACAAAGAAGAAAACATCTTTTATAGCTAAGATGTAAGTTTAGCTTTGTTCCTGCGAAGCATCTATTTCTAACACAAAATTCTTTCATTAAAATCTGAAGTGTGACGTTTACTCAAAAGTTCAGCCGCTTTTCTCTGCGTCTATTATTGCTGTTGTGAAGTCTTCGCTCATATCGTGCAGTCTGAAATGAGTTTTTCTCCACTTTGAAGCATCGTGTGTTCTGCAGCGGATGGAATGAAGGAGTCGAGTTTTGTTTGTAATGATGTTCAAGTTTTGAGAGTGTGTGAGTTGGTGATGACATTTGTCACAGATAATGAGGATGGAAAACAGCCTTCTTGTGACAACCTTTTCTGTGTGTGCTGACACGCTGCATTTGGTCTCCATTTAAAGGTTTATTATCTAACAATTTTAGATTGTGAGAACATTTCTGCAATGTTTCCATTAAGTAACAAAAATGTTATTTTGAATGTTCTAGGAATGTTCAAAGTGTCATTTTTTAGATGTATTATCTTTACTGTTATAAGAACGTTATTCATTATTCGTAGAACATTTTAAAATTCTGTACTGTTAAATTTTAAAATGTTTCACTAACAACTTAAGAATAATGTTTTTAATATGTAACACTGAAAATGTTCTGCTAACAATGCTGCATTTTTTGATGCACTTGGAGAGAACTTTTAGAGAACATTAGCCAACCTTCTGAGAATGTTCCCTAATGGATCAGGTGCCTTGCTGTCTATTTATCAGTCTCTATAATCTCACTGCACCTCTCTCTCTCTCTCTCTCTCTCTGTCTCTCTCGGTCTGTCTGTCTTTCTTTACTGTCTCTCTCTGTCTCCCTCTGTCTGTCTCTCTCTCTCTCTCTCTGTCTCTCTCTGTCTGCCTGTCTTTTTTTCCTGTCTCTCTCTGTCTCCCTCTCTCTCTGGCTTTTCTCCAGTTTAGACTCATGTCTTCTCTCAGATGCCAATGGACTCAGAGTTGGTTTAAATGATTAACTCTCTTAATAATGGGGTTTAAAGACCAAGCTGGGACCTTCCAAAATAAGAGAGCAAGCGAGAGAGAGAGAGAGAGAAGGAGGGGTTAAGTTTATTAGCTTAACCTTCCTGAAGATGTGAGTGTAATATTGATGGGTATTAAATGGTTCAGTAATAAATCAGTTTAAATGCAACTTAACCTCCATCAGCATCATCAGTGATATGATGTGTTATATCAGCCACAGAAAACTGTTCCTGACTGTCAATAAATCAAACACAGATGCTACCATTAGTTTATCGCTCAGAAAGGTTCAGAGAAGCACCATGTCATTTACAAAAATATACTGGTGCAATATTTGAACCATTAAATTTTGTGATTATTTTATTCTACATTTTTCCTTTTTTAATACTTGCATGTGTTAAGGAGGCGTGGCTTTGGAGATGCCCTGAAGGGGAGACGGGAACTTATGCTTTCAAAGCTAGCTTGCTAATGCTAACCTCTTCAAAATCTCCTGCTCTACCTTAAATACTCCTTTATGAAGAGATAATGCAGCCAATCACAGATCAAAGAGAAACTCTATCAACACTTCACCAGCCCACTTCCTGTTGGTGTGAGTCCCTGAACCTGTGCACATCTCTGAGTGTTAGACACGAGTCAGAGAGAGAGAGAGAGAGAACAGCATGAATGATCTCTTATAATAGTCAGTGTTTATCACTCACACACAACACAACGATAAACATCACGTTTAATTACTGTCCCTGTAAGAGGACACACACTGCCTGGAGCAAACACAGCTACCAGACACAGCTGTGTGTGTGGGTTTACTTAACCGTATATTTGGGGACAAATTTGTACCAAAACCTGACAGCAAAACCTGACAGGCCTGAGCTAAACCTCCTTTTGGGGACATCCTCATTTGTAAAAACACTATAAAAATATAGTAACAATAGAAGTCTATGGAATGTCTCTAATCAAATAAGTAAACGTTTGTGTGTGTGTGTGTGTGTGTGTGTTTAGATCATGTTCCGTGTCAGCTCAACACATGCTCATTTAAATACAGACAGTGGCTGTGCTTGTTATAATGATCTGTCATCGAGCCCTCATCGATCATTCACATAACATCACAAAAGCTCAGCTGGACTCTGTCTGGACACACACACACACACACACACACTCACAGGCTTCCTTTAAGATCTGTTGTTCATAAATAAAGCTAATTACAATTTCAAAGACAACTACCAAACACTGTAATGAGTAAGTGTTTATATGTGTGTATACACGTGTGTGTGTTTTTATAATTTTGTTAGGTTAAAGGAAGGCAATGTACCCTACAGAGTGTGTGTGTGTGTGTGTGTGTGTGTGTGTGTGTGTGAGACCAAGAGAGACAGTCAGAGAAGAGTTATGAGCTGGACTTGATGCCATTGGACGGGTCAGTGAGCATCTAATGGAGGCATTCAATAATAATGTGACACAGTTTGTGTGTGTGTACTGCAAGTATCTGGTATATGTATTGATAACTCCAGTAATCAATATTTCATGAGTTTCCAATCTATCAGTTGTGTGTGTGTGTGAGGAGCAGACAATTGTCCCTAATAAGAAAACAGCTTAATACTAACAGTTTTTATTAGGAATGTTTTCTTATTAAGAAACACTGTAAAAACGTTTCCCTAATGTTTCCCTTAGTAACAAAAAGCCTGTTAAAATGTTCAAAACATCCAGTTTTGGCAAAAGTTCTTTAGACTATAAAAAGGTAAGAAAGAAATGGTTTTGTAAAGAACCTTTGACTGAATTGTTCTTTGGGGAATCAAAAATGGTTCTTTTACGACATCTCTGAAAACAATATTTTTTGTTTACTGTGTGCTGTAGAAATCTGCAGGTTTATCTAGGTTTAAATCTGCTCTTATCAACTGTTATTCTCTCTGCTTAACTGAGGCCTTGTGTTGTTACTTCTTCCCAGTTGATGATGACTTCCTGTTGGGGTTGGGCGAGCTGCCGGAGACCTTTCCCAGTGACCCTCCAGAGCCCCTCCCACACTTCCTGTTGGAGCCGGAAGATGCTTACATCATCAAAAACAAAGGTGTCAATCTGTACTGCACGGCCACCCCCGCCACTCAGATCTACTTCAAATGTAACGGCGAGTGGGTCCATCAGAGAGAGCACACCATAGAGGAGAGAGTGGACGAGACGTCAGGTAACACACACACACACACACACTTCTATTGTTTTGATAAACAGCTAGTTATAAACAATATAACCTAACCCTAACTCACACTCATAAAAAAACATTATTTAATATGTTTTTATAGTGTTTTTACAAATGAGGATGTCCCCAAAATGAGGTTTTGCTAAGATCTGTCAGGTTTTGCTGACTTTTGGGTACAAATTTGTCCCCAATATAGGGTTACGTAAACCCCCAAATCACACACACATATTCTTCATTCTGCACTTGTTTATGGTCAGGCAAGTATTATGGTCTTTCTGAAGTGTAATAAAATCTGATAGCTCTGGTTTATTCATGACTTTAGGAGAGGAGATATAGATACACACACACACACACACACACACACGTGTACTGTACAGGTTTCTGTATTATTTATGTCACTTTATGAGCACTTTTTATGAGGCTTTGTTTAACTATGATCAAGATCACTGTTGGACATGGGCAGCACCTCTTATGTGGCCTCTCAACCCGTTGTCATCTCACATTCACTGACGCTCCGATGTTTGTTACATTTAAAAACAACGAGAGCTTTCCAGTATCTAAAATTTAATAATGCCAGCTAACAAATTTAGGTTGTAACAAAAATTTTAAAAATGTTATTTTGAAACTTCTGGGAAAGTTTTTTAGAGTTTGTTTGTTTTAATAGTATTGCTTGGCTTTAAGAACGTTATTCAAACAATTTTTAATTGTGTATTATTTAAAATGTTTTATTTATTTGTTTCATTTAATGTTTCATTTTTGATATATATATATATATATAATATATATATGTACTACAAATGTTACTGCAAAAACTTTTTTGATAACTTGAGAGAACTGTTAGAGAATGTTAACCAACAATCTGAGAACGTTCCCTGTTAGCTATGTGGCTTTATGCCAGAACTGATGATTGTTTCCAAACAGATTTTGGAAGTATGCGCGCTATAAATGTTGCGGATGATGTGAAATAGCACAGCTGTAGTGCATACTTTCATTGTGTTGTGAATTGTACGACACATTTTTGTGAAGCACTGTTGTGAGGAATTGAGCTTGTTTGCCTAGAAGCATTTGTGTTCTGGTGTGGAATATGTTTTGTGCCCTTGAAAACTCCCCGCTGCTCAGCTTAAAAGACGTGTGCTTTGAGGTGTGATGGGTAAAGCTGGAAGACCTCCACGTGTGTTCAATCATTCAGAGTAGAAAAAAAATGAGTTCAGAATATAAGTGCAATTGTCTCTCTGCAGGAGAAAGCAACACGAGATGCTCTCAGAGTGTCTGCTCTCAATTCATTACACTGAGGTTAACAAGCTCCTGTTGAGCTAATGACTCTAATGGATCTGTGATATTAACTCACTGCCGTAATTCTGCCCTGTTATTTTTGTGGTAGAAATGTTACTGTCATAATCACAGCTGGGATGTTTCTCGGGGTCAGAGCGTGTGGTTATTATGGCCAATTGAAACACAACCACAAAAACTTTATCTAGAGACTTAATGTGTGACAGCCAGAGTTTATGCTGTGAGAATGGATGCTGTGTGCAGGAGAAAGAGAGAGAGAGAGTGGGGTATAGTTTATGCATTTAATTAGATATTTTCTCCCATGGTTTAAACACCCACTGTTTTATCTCTCTCCAGCTTCTCTCTGTCTCTCTCTCTCTCTCTCTCTCTCTCTCTGGGATAGCATAATATTGTTATGAATCAATTTCATTGTTTGTTTTGGTGATTTAGGGTAAACAAGGCTAAATCTGTTCCATCTGAAGAAATGATGGTGTGTAAGTGTCTCTCGTCCTATTTTGTGTGTCTGCCTCTAAATGGGACTCGTTATGGTGTTCCGTGGGGAAAGACTCTTTACTGCCGAGTCTTCGTCTCAAAGGGTCTCGTTTAACAGACTTGTTAGGAAATTGCCACAACAGAAAGACATTTTTTCAAAACGTCCACCAATTTAAGACTCCACAGTTTTCTGGAAATACAATTTTTATTCTCTGCTGTTTATCAAGAGTCCAACAGAAAATGCTCTTTACTACTAACATCAAACGTATATGTAATCATGTATGGAAATAACAGGAGTTGAGTTCAGCTGTAATCTGTACAGTATATCTATCTACAGTATATCTATGAGATCTCTTACTTTACTGTATTTCTAAAGATGCAAATGACACAGTGCCGGACCAGAAACGAAAGGGAGAGAAAGAGAGAGAGAGAGAGAGAGAAAGGCAGTTGTCTCTCTGACAATCTGCATTCAAGCATCACTGTTAGTTTGGGCCTTACTAGGTATAACAGATTTAAATGCCCTAGCGACACTCTAGTAGACATATAGGAAATCCTAGCAACTGCATAGCAACATGCCAAAAACATTCAGAATACCTTAGCAACCACATAACACTGTAATAGCAACCACCCACAACACAACAGTATTGTGCATTTATTTGCATATTTGTGATTGGTCTGTTTAAGCATTTATAAGCAACATTATGTGTTACATGATGATTCTTATACACAGAAAACAATAAAGCAGCATTGATGAGAGGTTAGGTTGTACGAATGTTTTTTAAGTACTAGGAAGGTACTAAATGTCTGTTTTTTTAGACAATGTATTAACGTTACTGTTTAATATTGTTTAATATTGTAACATTTTATATAACATACTTGATATAAAGTATAAAAAAAGTTATTTTTTGACTACCATTTTTGATAGCTTTGAGAGAACTTTTAGAGAACATTAGCAAACGTTCTAAAAACTATCCCTGTTAGCTGGGTAATGTTATGTTAGCATAATGGTGAATAAACTGACCATGAATAAAACATATTCATTTTTTATTGGGTTGCAACTGCACTGTTGTTTTAGGAAATGCAAATCCTGTTTTTTGTTTTATTTGCATTAATGTTTGTACCTGTATCCTCTTGCTTATGGTATATTAGTATGTCCACTTCCTCTGTGTGTGTGTGTGTTTGTGTGAAACAATTTAGATCAGCATTCTTCTTATCTGGTGTGAAACCTGCTTTACTTTCTACTTTATATCTTCTTGACTATTAGTGACATCAGTTTAAATATTAGTGTGTGTGTGTTTGTGTGTGTGTGTTTGTGTGTATTTGTGTGTGTCTATGTTTGTGTGTGTCTGCGTGCGTTTGTGTGTGTCTGCGTGTGTGTGTGTGTTCACCTTACAGAATGTTCAAGGTTGTAGTTTGTCACAGTTCAGTTCAAACGGTGTCGTAAACAAACACTAAAGTAGCCGTAACACTCAAGCTATAAAGTCACAGAGGCTAGACAGAAAGCTTTGATTTCTTTTTTCAGAGATTGTTAAAAACATTGAGATGTTTGTTATTTATACTGTATGAATGTTGTGTTGTACAGTCCCCATAAAGTTTGCCATCCAACTAACATAGAACGTTCGCAGAACGTTGCCTAAGTTCTCTGAAAGTTATCAAAAAAGTTCTTGCAGTAATGTTAGTACAACATTATTTAACAATATATATATTATATACATCAAAACTGTTATTCTTAAAAAATAACATTTTTATGTTTTTGTTACTGTTAACATTAGGAAAACATTCTTACAACCTAAACTTGTTATCTGGACAGCCTGCAGCATTCTCCATAATGGTGCACTCAAAAGGACCCAGAAGATGAAAATTGCACCATGCAGATGGTGTTCAGCATGAAACTTTTGGCTGTTTGTGTCATTACTTGATTTGTGCAGTTCTTTAGTGAAACGGTTGCAATTAATCATGCACTGCCTACAGATTCAGAAGATGCCAAAAATCTGCCCATGCAAGACTAGAAGATCTGATGGGTGTGTATGTGTGTGTGTGTGTGTGCAGGTCTGGTGGTTCGGGAGGCAAGAATAGAGATCTCTCGGCAGCAGGTAGAGGAGTTGTTTGGTTTGGAAGATTACTGGTGCCAGTGTGTCGCCTGGAGCTCCGCGGGAACCACGAAGAGCCGCAAGGTGCACGTCCGGATCGCATGTGAGTATAAACACACACACATGCAGGCACACAGTCACTCACACACACATGCAGTTCACTCTGTCTGATCTGATATTACTGCTAGAGGTTTCTCTGTCTGAAAGACTTCTTGGCTTCGTGTTTATTGACACACACACACAGATGGTCGTCAGTGTGTATGTGTAAAGCCATCTGAGGTTAATGGAGCATTTATGCAGATCAGAAAGTGAAGACAGGAGACAGTCTGGCACACACACACACACACACGCACACAGGGGAATGTCTGGGCATCTCTTTATAGTTGTATTAATCTTGTTAATTTCCTGCAGTTGCTCTTGAGTGTGTGTGAGCTGGGAACAGGTTAGCAGTTTGGCCCAAGGGTACTTCACTCTTCCTGTGTGCGTGTGTGTGTGTGTTTATGTGAAAGACAGAGACAGAAAGGCTGGAGCTGTGTAGCAGAATATACTTCCTGTCTTCTGTGTGGTTTAGAACCCGAACAAAATAAATCAATGCACTTAGCAAATAGCTTTAAAAACACCATCACCAAACAGACAGACAGAGAGAGATACAGACAGACAGATAAAAAGAGAGAGAGAAATACTGATTGATAGATAGTGAGACAAACAGAGAAACATACAGACAGAGAGACAGAAAGAGACAGAGAGACAGATTTAGGCTTTGCAGTACAAGTGTAAAGCCTGTTCATAAAGGAAATAATGATGTGAAAATGTAGTCATCAAGTCTGAAGGAATTAAGTCTAAAATTATTATTATTCGCTCATTCATTTTGTTATACAAAACTTTCTGGACAAAAGTAACCAATAAGACCAAAGAACCAGAAATCAGACTGCTGCTTGTCTTAGTACACACCTCTGATTAACTTTGAATTTAAGTTATATAAAGACAATTGATGTGAATTGGAAGTCTCCAGGCACTTAGATATGCATACAAGGTGTGTGTGTGTGTCTGTCTGTGTGTGTGTGTCTGTGTGTGTGTCTGTCTGTCTCTGTTTATGTGTTTTGCCAGTGTGGGAAATCTCAGCTGGGTTATTTTATGGGTGATTTACCAGGGCAAAAAAAATCACTCTGTCACACGCCAACACACACAGATACACAAAAACACACACACACAAAAACAGTTGTCACTGACATGCAACAGCTATCTAACAGAGAGACACAAACATGACAGCAAGATTGAAGAAGATGATAGATTACCTTACTGATTTACCACCCACCACAAACACACCAGAATATCCTGACAGCACACACACCGCTCTGTGTGTGCGTGTGGGGGTTTATTTGCCATGTAATGGGGACAAATTTGTACCCAAAAGTCAGCAACCAGACAAATCAGAGCAAAACCTCCGTTTGGGGATGTCCTCATTTTTTGGAATGGTAGGGTTAGGTTATATGGTTTATAACTACTATAACTATAATGTGTATAACTTGTGTGTGTGTGTGTGTGTGTGTGTATCACAGACTGATTTTTCTCTTTCTGTCTCTTCTTCACCAGTCTTGAGAAAGACTTTTGAACAGGAACCCTTGGGTAAGGAGGTGTCACTAGAACAGGAAGTGCTGCTGCAGTGCCGCCCACCTGAGGGTGTCCCCCCGGCTGAGGTGTGTACATACATATAAACACATGACACACTTTTTTTTTTCTTGAGATCTTTATAACCTTTTGATCAAAAAGTTGCTTATGTATGCATTTCCTTTTACAGTTAAATGAATAAATATATACACTCCCGGACAAACTTATCAAAACTGTTGCACAAATTCAAGTCCACAAATGCAACTTAGAAATATGTGCGGACAAAACTATATAAAATAAAGCAAGACGATGTTCGATTTTAGCCTTTTAACTTTGTTGAAATTTTATTCTAAAATTGAAATGATTGAATTCACTGAACACGAGTGAAGGTAAAGCAGTAAGTCGTGTGTGTTTTCTGTACTTGTGCTAAAAGCTATCACAGGTCTTTCTGGTCCTCACAATGACTTTGAGTTCATGGGATCTTCAGAAGCGTGTGTACTTCACACAGATATTTACAGTGATGTGTGTAAGATGAGATCAGAGAGAGACGTAAATTCCACCCTGTACTTCACCTCTCTGTTTCACTAACTTCCACACTAACAGGGAGCGTTCTCAGAACATTGGCTAACATTCTCTAAAAGTTCTGTCAAATTAATTAAAAATGTTCTCACAGTAACATTAGTAGAATGTTTTTTAAAGTTATATCATATATAACAAAAATGTTATTCTAATAGTTCTAGGAAAAATGTTTGAATAACGTTTTATAACCAAACAATAATGTTAATATGTTATAATGTTAATACGTTATTAACATTCCTAGAGATTTCAAAATAACATTTTTAACGTTTTAATGTCACTTAACGGAAACATTAGAGAAACATTCTCTGTTATCTTCATCTAAAAACCACAGAGACCTGCTTTCTACATTTCTATGTAAATATTATTAGCTTTTTCTTAACAATGGGACCGAACGACCTCCACGCTTACCAGGCGAACGCTCTGAACACCCACAGCGTCAGTCATGTCCATTAGGGAGTGAAAACAGTTTATAACAACAGTGTGGTTGAGCAGAAAGTCAAGACATGGGCCACAGGTTTCACTCAACAGCCAGTAACAAAGCACTCGTTAAACCTGACTGTTGCCATGGTGACAGAGAATATAAACACAGGTTAGTCTGGTCACACTGTTAGCCTGCAGTTACTAACCAGAGACCTTCAACTTTATAGACTCACAATTATCTTCTTGCTCTCTGACACACACACACACATATACAGAGTAATACAGTGGCAGAAGTATATCAATTGAGGGAGCTGTATTTGTTTGATGAATGTTGTGCTGTTCATAACACAAAATCTGCAGAAATCATCAGAGCGCTGTAGGAAACACACATGCGTACACACACACACACTCTCACACACTCTTACACACACACACTCTCCGTATTCTGTGCTCCGTACTAGCGTTTTCAAAGCTACTTTAAAACTTCAGCCTTTCTAAGCAGCTCATAAATTAAAGTCATTAAACTACAGTAATTTACAGTACAGTCAAGCTGCCCTTTACATGTCCAACTAATTCTCATGAAACTGTGAGATTTAGGTCTTGACTTATTACTGATATAATTACCAGGATCCCACACTGAACTCACAGTATTTGATGTTTTTTTATATTAGTGTGCCCCTGCTGCTTTCATCACCATTCTCATTGATTTTATATAAATAGATACCCTGTTAACATGAAACGTTCTCAGGGAATGTTTTAAAAACGTTAAGCAATAACGTCAATATGGCTAAAGAAATTGGCCGTTTTGAACATTCCTAGACCATTCAAAATAACATTTTTAATGTTTTTGCTTATTTATGGAAACGTTAGGAAATATTCTTACAACCTAAAATTGTTAGTTGGATATTCATACACTGACTACAGTAAACAAAATTCATATCTCCTTCATTAGCTGAAAGCAAAAGCACTTTACTGTGTTTGATGCTAATGCAGATGGAGATTGCTTACGGTAACAGACGTTTATACTGTACTGTTAATTAAATGCACTGATCTTCTGTATGTCAGTGATGTGTCAAGGCATGTATAAATTTCACAAATGCATCGAGATGAGTTAATGCAGTACACATGCTGGTCAGAGTCATACATTTATGTCTTTGAATATATAATATATAAATGTCATTTATATATGTACTGTATGTGTATGTGCTGTTGTATGTGAACACGCTTTTGTATGTGAACACGCTGTTGTATGTGAACGTGCTGTTGTATGTGAACATGCTGTTGTATGTGAACATGCTGTTGTATGTGTATGTGCTGTTGTATGTGAACACGCTGTTGTATGTGTATGTGCTGTTGTATGTGTATGTGCTGTTGTATGTGAACACGCTGTTGTATGTGAACACGCTGTTGTATGTGAACATGCTGTTGTATGTGTATGTGCTGTTGTATGTGTATGTGCTGTTGTATGTGTATGTGCTGTTGTATGTGTATGTGCTGTTGTATGTGAACATGCTGTTGTATGTGAACATGCTGTTGTATGTGTACGTGCTGTTGTATGTGTATGTGCTGTTGTATGTGTATGTGCTGTTGTATGTGAACACGCTGTTGTATGTGAACATGCTGTTGTATGTGAACACGCTGTTGTATGTGAACGTGCTGTTGAATGTGAACACGCTGTTGTATGTGAACACGCTGTTGTATGTGTATGTGCTGTTGTATGTGAACATGCTGTTGTATGTGAACACGCTGTTGTATGTGAACGTGCTGTTGAATGTGTATGTGCTGTTGTATGTGTACGTGCTGTTGAATGTGTATGTGCTGTTGTATGTGAACACGCTGTTGTATGTGAACACGCTGTTGTATGTGTATGTGCTGTTGTATGTGAACATGCTGTTGTATGTGAACATGCTGTTGTATGTGAACATGCTGTTGTATGTGAACATACTGTTGTATGTGTATGTGCTGTTGTATGTGAACATGCTGTTGTATGTGTATGTGCTGTTGTATGTGTATGTGCTGTTGTATGTGTATGTGCTGTTGTGTGTATGTGCTGTTGTATGTGAACATGCTGTCATAGCATTTATACACAGCTGTGTGAATTTTTTTAAAACAAACCAATAATTAGTTAACAATTTAAGTTGTAAGAACATTTTCCTAATGTTTCCATTAAGTAACAAAATGTTTAAAATGTTATTTTGAAAATTACAGCCATTGTAAAAACATCCAGTTTTTTATATATTGTGATATTTTAGATATTAATGTTATTGCTCGATTATAAGAACTTCACTCAAGCATTTTTAACATTTTGAGGACATTTCCAGTTAGGAAACATTCCCCCCGAGTTTCTCAATGTCAAAGGCAAAGTTGTGCTTGTGTGTGTGTGTGTGTGTGTGTGTGTGTGTGTGTTTGTGTGTGTGTGTGTGTGTTTTAGTACTTTGACATGTGGCATTTGATGGCAAGTGTGTGTTCATTATTCAGGGCTCAAGGGACAAATCACACATGCTAAGCATAACTGATCTCCACGACGACCCGTAACCGAAAATCTGGCCTGCGGTCTGCAGCTGTCATGCGTTTCAACACTCTTTCATTCTCTCTCTGTGGTTTATCATATTTCATTATCTTAGAATAATGAATATATCATTATTTTAGAATAAACCAACGCAACTATGAGACATTATCACTGATCATCTGAACACTAACATGTAATTCCTATAAAACTCATTTAAAGCACATTTTATTATTATCTCATAATTATATAACATCCATTTTTTATGACCTCAGAGTTTTGATTACATGGAATATTTTAACTTTATTTATCACACCCCTGTTAACAAAAATGGTGAGAGTGAAAGAGATGTTGACCATTGATGTTGATTTCACATTAATTTAATGTAAAATACAGTCAATGAATATAACGAATATGAGCTGCAGTATTACAGTAATGATATATGTTAGAGGCTTCATGCAGTGTGTGTGCGTGTGTGTGTGTGTGTGTGTGTGTGTGTGTGTGTACATCTGTGATGTGATTAATGACTTTCCACAGAGGGAAAGAAACAGCAGAATAACACCTCCACATGAGCTCACATCCTCTCCTCTTTTCTCCCCACTTCTCTTCTTCTCTCAGGAGAAAAAGGATAAATTTGTTTTGCTCTTTCATAGCTCAGGAGACCTAATGGAGTTATCAGACATTTCATTTCAGATTGTTTCTCAGATATGTCTCAGGAAACACTGTTAGGAGAAATAAATTCACACAAAGTGTTAACACAAGTTTTCATTGTTCTCCCCTCTCTCTTGTCTTCTCCTTATTCTCTTTTACACACACACATACTCTCTCTCTCTCATACACACTCTCTCTCTCTCATACACACTCTCGTTCACACACACACACACACACTCTCTCTCTCTCTCTCTCTCTCATACACTCTCTCACACACACACTCTCTCTCTCTCTCTCTCATACACTCTCTCACACACACACTCACTCTCTCTCTCTCTTTCTCTCTCATACACACTCTCTCTCACACACACACTATCTCTCTCTCTCATACACATTCTCTCTCACACACACTATCTCTCTCTCTCCTCTCTCTCTCTCTCTCTCTCTCTCTC
>JAZGTJ010007676.1:0-22402 GCA_036877575.1 Botia almorhae
CTTCCATGCTATCCGAAATACCTCCAGTTTTGTTTGCTTCCAGTTGCGTTCCATTTTCCGGGCTGTTCTTTTCAGAGCGTGGGTATGCTCGTTATACCAGGGCACTGGACTATTGTCCCCAGTCTTTTTAAGACGTAGAGGAGCAACTATGTCTAAGGTGTTAGAAAATGAGTTAACATTTTCTGTTGCGCTGTCAAGGTCTTCAGAATCATCTATTATGTTAGGGAATGAAGACAGTGCAGGCAGGTTTTTGATAAAAGAATCTTTAGTAGTAGAATTTATTGTTCTGCTGTATTTATAGCGAGTAGGTGACTTTGCTGCCATAGGAAAATGTATTTTACAGGACACCAGATAATGATCTGAAATGTCTTCACTCTGCTGCAGAAACTTGATGTCATCAACATTAATACCATAAGACAGGATCAAATTCTAAAGTATGATTACGGCAATGAGTTGGATGAGTTAAGTAAAGAATACAAACAACTAATAAATAAACAAACTCAACTTTATCAAAACTAGAATAAAGGAGAACTGAACAAAATATATAATTAAGTAAACAACAGCCGAAACTGTGACAGTGAACTAACTCGGACTAGACGGAAAATTAAACTGACATATCACTCATAACAGATAACACTAAACTAAGACTCGAGCGAGGAACTAGACAGAAAACACTAAACGCAGAAAGAGGCAAAGACTATGACAATAACCAATTAACAAAGACACGACAGAAACAACAACAGGCTTAGAACAATGACAGGCTTTAGACAACGCTCTCGAAGACATTGGCAAAGAAACAGGAACAGACATGAAACAAGCATTGAAACAATGAGCATTGAAACAAGACGGACCAGCACAAGACGGCAAACGTGAGGGCAATAAATACACAAGGGGCAATGAAAGCAACAGGTGCGCGACATTAACAGAAACGAGTAAACGAGGGAACAAGGAGGCGGGGTGATGACGCAAGACAGGAGAGTGAATATGCAATTAGCCATGTGCTTCCACACGTAACGCACACCTAAAGCGTGAGTCCAGACTTCACCTCAAAACGAAACCGAACTAAGACAGATTGAGTGGAATCTGAACCTGGCGCTCTGACACGTAACAAGACAGAGTCAGAATCCTGGCAAAACGCGATCTCTACTAGACAGAAGCCAGGATCCTGACAGGCATCTTCATTATGCCAAAAATAACCTTTTTGTCAATTAATTTGAAGGTGAAATAAGTGTTTTTATGAGATTCAGTATCCACCCAGTAATTTATCACTTGAGTTAGCTTGGATTTATTCTATCATGTAGCTGTATTATATATTCTGTATTATATGAAAGGATGGAAAAGGAAAGGACGTGACGTGAGGCCAAGTATGGTGACCCATACTTGGAAATTGTGCTCTGCATTTAACCCATCCAAGTGCGCACACACACAGTAGTGAACACACACACAGTAGTGAACACACACACACCGTGAACACACACCCGGAGCAGTGGGCAGCCATTGCTGCGGCGCCCGGGGAGCAGTTGGGAGTTCGGTGCCTTGCTCAAGGGTCTCACCTCAGTCGTGGTATTGAGGGTGGAGAGAGAGTGCTGGTAATTCACAATCTCCACCTACAATCCCTGCCGGACCTGAGACTCGAACCTGCAACCTTTGGGTCACAAGTCAGACTCTCTAACCATTAGGCCACGGCTGCCCCAAATATCATATATTATATTATGTAGCTTAAGTGCAGCTGTTCTCATTGTGCCTGCAGGTGACACTTTCAGCAGTAGTTCCGGCAGCACTCCAATGGGAAGCATGGACTCTCTCTCCTCACACTCCTCAGAGCAGAACAGCTTCTCCAAGATCTGTTCTGCTCCACAGCCCAAAGACAAACCTCCCTTTCCTGGCCTGCGGCAGAGCCCTTCCTCTGTGTCCTTCAGTGAGCCACAGGGTCTCACCAGCACCAGCAGTCCAGAGTCGAGCTCCAGAGAGGACACAGGCCATGTGGATGGAGACTCTGAGGATTCCTGTAGTGTGAGCTCGGTCTCAGCAGCAGCCAGATCTTCACCAGCACCTACAAAAGCTCCTCACTCAGATATAAAACTCCGGTCAGCACTGCTTAACCTCTCAAGTGCTCCATCTATGAGGTCCCTACAAAGCACTGAAGGTAGGGGTCAAATATATCTGAAGTCTGGCATTTCCTGTTAGCCAGATGATAGAGCATGGTGCTAGCAACGCCAAAGTGATGGGTTAATTTCAAGTTCAATGCACCATACTGATAAAAAGTCTCGCACAAGATGTCTCCTTAAAAGTGAGTATTATGGCCACTTGCATAAACTGCTTAGACTAGTATTATAAGTTAGACTCGTTATTACTGGTCATTACTTTAAGTCAGTTATTTCTTAATATTCAATAAATTCAATCAATTTTCTAAAATATCCTGTTGCACTTTAAAGCACGTCACATTATGGGAGAAAAATGGTTTGTGAATACTAATCATGTTGCCTAGACCAAAATAAACAAAACAAAGTCATTGTTAAGTAATTTGTGTTCTTCTGTTCTGGGTTCTCCGTAGGTCGCAGGAGCTGTGTGGAGTCTGTACAGAGTCTAGCATGCTTGGTGAATAAAGATGTCACCAGAGCCATTAACTACCAGGATCTGCCACCTAAAATGGTCCCCCGTCGAATGCAGGACAACAACAAGTCCAGCAATGGCTATCAGAGACCAGGATCTGTGTAAGTGAAAGTTACATTCATTTTTGGACATTGTCTACAGTATCCTTGTGCTATGAGCAAGATCTTTTGATTGTAATGGAAACATTCCAATAGATGTAATGTTTGTGGATTGCATTTTTTACCTCATAAAATCAGATGTTTGTAGGTAAATTACAGAAGTTCTAATATACAGTAAATGTAATGTAATCTAATATAAATCTATAGACGAATGTAAATTATGCTCATAGTTATGGCGGTTTCATAAGTCATTAACCCTTTTCTACTTGTTTTGACTGTAAAAATATAAAGTGGTAAAAAGTTATACCATAGTTTACTTATATCTTGAATATGAAACTGCTTATTAATCATTAGTGTCTTTCATCATGTTACCATTACTACTGTGTTTTATAAAGGCAGTAAGCCACTAGATGCTGTATGTCACAGTGTTGCAGGTCTTTACACTGGCAAAATCACTGTAACAACACACCGCTTCTCATGGCCTACTGCTTTATAATGTTTTAAATTAACATGAATCTTGATTCCGCCCATGCAAAACACTAAGTCATTTATTGAAAAAACACAGCAGTATTTTAAAGTGTATGTTTTGGCTTAGAATGGAAGATGGAAGAAATTGATGTTTTTTTCCTTTGTTGAAGCGAGCTTTAATTATACTGTTGACACAGGGGTTGATGTGACCCAGCACTATTTTTTTAAGCCTCTCTCCAGGGAAAGATATATTGTTTGACTTATAACGGAGAAGAAACATCACATCTCACTCAAGTGCACTGGATTCACATGCTTCTAGAAAATATCTAGAAATGTCTTTCTATATTTGTAGTTGCTTTAGCTTGTATTAACGCTTGTTGTGTCTAATTGTATATAATTTCAAGTTATCATGGGGCTTCCTTGGAAGTTTTTTAAGGCCCTGTGTTGGCCCCGGCCCCCTGGCCAAGAAACACTGCCTTAAGGGTAATTATCAGGAATCTGTGAATGTTTAAATTGCAAACATTGCTATTGTATGGAGAAGATGCTTAAGTTATATCATCTAAATGTTTGCCCATTGTGTGCAATTAATTTTTCCCCTTTTGCTGAGTGCTGGGTTAAACTCCACATTTCCTGAACTTAGAATCGTGGAACACACATATATCCTTTTTACGTGAGGGTGGGACCTGTTTGTGTTCAGTGAGTTCAATGATACTAAAGTTTGGATTGTATTAGCTAATTAGATTAACTGGCTTGTTCAGACAGCCTAATTCCTCTGAAGTCATACAAGTTTAATCATCTTGTCATCTTGGCAGTAACTTTAGGGCATGCTTTTATCTTCCAGGGTGGCAGCCAGAGCTTTGCTTTTTGAGAACCCCTCAGCTGTGAAACCCCCTCCTATGGGAAGGTAAAGTACTTTATGGGAAGGTAGAGTACTTTACCTTACCCTCCTATGGTAAGGTAAAGTACTCTATGGGGAAGGTAAAGTACATAAAAACATAAGTAACAACAGAATTAAAAGAATGTAGGCTTTGTCAAAATAATTTCAAAGTATGTTGTATTTGATAAGCGTATGTCTTTAAAAATTACATTTATGAACTAAAATAAAAACTAAACTCATAACCTATATAAACACCTAGATTGCTTTCATTTGATCTTATGTTTTAATCTACAGAGAGGCCAAAGCGATATATTCCTGTAAAGCAGAGCACAGCAATGAGCTAAGTTTCCCAAAGGGGGCGCACCTCTTCAACGGTAAGTCAGCGTTCGTCCAATGATCTAGAACCTTCGTTCTGTTCTTTGTTTGTGGTTGGCAGAGTAAGCAATATTTGCTTGTACACAAAGTGTACAACATTACTTGAAAATTATCATCAGTTTATCATTTCAACCAGCAGATCATCTTCTTCTTGTCACTGTTATTCTGTTGCACTATAGAGCTTCTGTCACTGCAACAGATTCCTCGTATGTGTAAACATACCTGGCAATAAAGCTCATTCTGATTCTGATTCTGACTAGTAAGTTAGTTGTGAAGCAAAGAATGAATTATTACTGGATTAGTACACTGTTAGATTCCAACATGTTCCAATTGATAGTGATGCATTTTGGTCTGTGTTCTGTGGAACATCTGCTCTTATTTATTGTACATCAGGCTTGTTTTATAGCTTGTTGTGTTTTCCGCAAGGAATAAACCTGGCTGGGCACCAGGGTATTCAGACAGGTCACAGTAACCTTGTGAAGGCAGCGTCTTCCCCTCTCACTCACTCTCCCCTAACACTCAGCAAACAGCTAACCTCCTCTTACCAAACAAATGAGAAGAGTTTCGCTTAAAAAAACTATTTAGAAACTCTTAGAAAACTATTTAGAAAGTCCATCTGCCTAATGTTTTACAGTCTAAACAGACTGCTGTGATTGTTCAGTGTTAAATGCTGAGTCGAGTCATTAATGGGTTAGTCATTTGTGAGGTCCTTTTAAAAGCTTTTTTATGAGTGTAATTTATTGGAACACAGTGACCTGGCTTGATGTGTTATTAATTAAAAGCCCACATATGTGGGGGGCCTCACACAAGTTGCTGTTGTTTTGTAAAGATAATGATTTTGAGGTATGATTGAATAAATCCAATAAAATCCGCTTGTAATAACTCTGCCAGTCATAGTGTATTATGTTTATTCATCACTACACAGGTTTTATTTGGAGGAGTGAATTTTGACAAGCAATGGTCAACTTAATCTAATGCAACAGCTAATTAAATCTAATTAAACAGGTTTAACATTTTCCTGTAGGGTTTAAAGTATTATGTTTTATGAAGTATCAGTTCATGTTTGTAGCTTAAGGTTCAGGACAAGCTCAGGGTAAGGAGTTTGTACAAATATGAACAATTGTGATAATGATGCTTCTCCAAACCTGTAATTTGCTTTTACTTGTGTTTGTTGTGTGTAGTGTATCCCTCAGTGGAACCAGGTTGGCTCCAGGCGACGTTTGAGGGAAAAACAGGACTCGTTCCTGAAAATTACGTGGTCTTCTTCTGAAAGCTAGCGTCCAACCGGGTTGAGTATTTCATGGTATCCATGGTAACATCAAATTTAGATTAAAAGCTTTTAGTATATCTCAAGCAATAAACAATATAGATGTGGGTTAATCATAGATAATATGCTATTGAAAATAACTTTAAATAATAAGAGATCACGTACTGTATGATATACAAACCTTAACAATACAGCACTAGAATGTTTAATTATCAAAATGTTGAATCACGGCTGTAATTCTAGATAAATGAGTTTCAAACTTTCACTGGATGATGAAGCTGCTGGTTGAAGCCGTACTGAAGCCCTTGAATTTAATGGTACACAAATTCACAAACACTGAAAACAGAAAATGCCAACAGATGCTGCACTTAATGGTCCACTCACTGTAAGCCTGCTGTCTAGTAGAATACTACAATTCAGTCATGAAAGGTTTATGAATACAGTTGCTTTATCAAAGTGCCTTTGTTGCCCTGAAGCTGTCAAACGAAGGGAAATACTTTGCAGTAAGAATGTTCAATAAGCAGTTAATGAGCGTTTACTTAACAAAATATGAGTTTGTGGAGTCCATGCCAGTTCAAGGGCATGTGGTCTTTAAAGCAAAAGAGGGACATACCATGACATTTATATACATATTAACTACTTAATTTTTCTTTTGTTGTGAACATACAGAAAGTGTCCCTTGCAAAACTTAAAAAAAAATTGATGAGAATGTTTTATGTAAGCATCCAAGGGGTTTCATCTCACTATCAATAACAAATCATTATTTGTAATTAAAATGAGTCTAACTATTTTCAATACATAATTTGAGAATTTTTATGCAGGAAATTGTTTTTTGTACTTATAGTTGTAAATATGCTTCTGGTTGTTCCCAGTTATAAGAGCTTGGTGGTTGTGCTTGACAGTATGATTGCTAAACATAGGGTGTGCTTTTGTTCCATAGCCATAGTCCCAGTATTGCATTCAGGTTAATGCAGAATGTGTAATTTGAAAATTAAGTTTGTACTAATGCTAAAACACAAGTCCAACAAATGAATTATACGTGATATTCTGATCTTACTATTCAGTCTGTGTTCAGTTTCTCTGGTTGCTCACCATCATCTCCACTATGGTACGTTCCAGCTGTCTTAACCCTGTAAATGCCCTGTGTGGTACAATCCAAACTTTTGCTCATTTTACAGTGTTTTACAAAAAACATACAGTAATTACAAAATGCACTTCGTCATCTGCACAGACAGATGAAATTGTATGCTGATATAGAAATATATGTACAATTTAATATTTTGTAAATCATGTAATTTTTCTTTGTCAATAAATTTGTTTACAAAATGAGGATCAGTTCTTGTATCATTAAAAAAAGAAGCAAAGGCTTAATTGTTTAATCTCAGACATCAGAGTTTTAAAAAAAGAAGCAAAGGCTTAATTGTTTAATCTCAGACATCAGAGTTTTAAAAAATGTCAGAAATATTTGAAATGGAGGCTATTGCCAAGATCTCAGTGTTCTTTGCAGTTAAATACATGAGCATGCTCTGTGACCCTCACTGCTGATGCTCGGTTGATACTCCTTTGGCCAGACCATCAAGGTTATGGGAGGAAATGATATATCCAAAATGTTTTCCAAATTAATTTGCCTTTCAAACTGTTTAAATAGTACACAATGTTTTATTTGATATTTTACATAGTATTTACGTAGTATTCATTTTATGTAAAAGCATGTATAATCACTGGTGACTCTGGCATTTCTGAAGGTTAGTTTGTAAGAGCCGACCATGACAATATGAATTTTCTCTTAGGACGTGTATGATACATCAGAGAGTTGGATAATATTTCCTCATCTTCATACTCAGAAGCATTTCCTAGATGTCTGCAAAAAACTAATGTTGTTTTAGTGGAAATTTGAGTAACATTTAGGAATTTACAAAAAAAAGTAAAAACTTTGAATATACTACTTTGAGATAACTAAATTATAACAGCACCTATAATAAAACTGCACAGTTATGACTGCATATTCACCTTACATATATACAGTGTACTTGTATATTTAAAAAACATTTTAAATGTAAGAATGTAATGTTTCTAAAAAGCTATAGCTATATTAAAAATATTTTCTTTCTGTCATTTGGACTGTGGTAAAATATCCTTGTTTTTCACCATAAAATGGGCTATGGTCAAACACTACAGTGTTTTTGCTTGTAAATTATGACAATTTCATCATTAGAAATAATGAGTGTTTATGATCATTTATTTTATTATAATTTATGTAAAGATAAATGCCCACATAATTTAAATCAAAGGTATTAAACCTGAGAAGCTAAGGGGCCACCAATACATAAATAAATGAGAGACCAGTGCTAGCTGTCACACTTTAAGAGTGAGTGGATATTTCTGAGGAAATGTTTGTTTTGTATTCAGTTTCTGTATAGACATACTTTGCAGCATTGGCCACAAAATAGCTCTTGACCTTTGACAAATGTGAACTAGGTGTTTGAAACTGCCAACAAAAAAAATATTGTTAAAAAAATAATTTGAACAATCAGACTTCAGAAACCTCACAGTTACTTTTAGTCCTAATGACAACATCCTCTGGTCTATACAGTATACATTATATGCTTTGTTTTTTTAAATAATTACAAATTTGTTTGAATGATCTTGCTTGAGATGTTGTGAACTTCATTTGTTGTGAAACAGGAGGGGTCTGACCATGCCAGCCAGAACTTTTGGCAGCTGTGATGCAATGACCTCTGACATCATCTCCGGAAACTCCACCTTCATGGCGTCTGCCTGGATAAATGTGCTCAGGCAGTAAAGATTGACCTTCTTCACAATCTACACATGGATAAAGATGAGTCACAACAAAATTTATCAAATTTTTTGTCTGATATTTAGCAAGTGACTATGACTATAAATATATACCATATTGCTGAAGTTAATAAGTTGATAAGTGTATTATCATTGGTGTAAACTATTATTGTACATTGACGTAAATTGATGTATTTGTACTGACAATGTGTGACCATGTGTTTAAAAGTAACTGTTTAGGTGTACATTGTATCATTAATTTGTTACTCTTCGCATCAGAATAGACTTCAGAACAGTCTATAAATTATTGTAAAATTTCACTGACGTAGATGGTAAATGAAAGATTTCTGTGCTTCTAATGAACTATCAAAAGTAATAATTATTATTTCCATATTTCCACTTCCACGCCCCCATCTGCCATTGGTTATAAAAACAAATAGCCCTGCCCCAGACTCACACCATTGGTTAGGCTTATAATTTACAGGTCAGACTCAAAAGAGTTACATATTAAAGTAGGATAGAAGAACATATTTTAACACTTAAAAATTTAATCAAACTACATAAAACAAGAAACAAGTAATACTCAATATATTAACTGAAAATGGAACACTAAGCTCTTAAAGATAAACAGCCACTCTACACAACACACAGC
This sequence comes from Botia almorhae, assembly GCA_036877575.1. Taxonomy (NCBI): domain Eukaryota; kingdom Metazoa; phylum Chordata; class Actinopteri; order Cypriniformes; family Botiidae; genus Botia; species Botia almorhae. The sequence goes on from JAZGTJ010007676.1 coordinate 9,147, forward strand.
TGCTGCCAAGACCATAAACACTTTATCCTCAACCTTAACATGTGAGGCTAATATTAACAAATTGTGCCTCCATTGCTGCACTGAAACTATACACTACTGAGTGTTAGATGCATTTTAACCAGGTATGTGAATGTCATTGCAGTAGATAAATTAATATAGAAAATGAATATAAAAATGTAGCATCGGAAACTAAGAATGCCAGAGCTTTTATCAGAATTTACCACTTCTTTGAGACACTTTTGCAATAATCTTTAACCAACGTGGTGTTGATGTGCTTTAGTGGATCTATTAGTTCTCCTCAAGATCATACGTGTTCCAGCAAAGTATCACATGAACATTTTCCACTCACATTTGACATTTGAAAAGTACATCAGTCGTTTCATTTTTCATTTTAAACTAATTGTTTCATTTAAACCTTATTGTTATTTACCTATCAAAGTGGTTTGCTTGGAAAACAATGATTATGCTATATTTATTTTAAATGATTGCTGTTGTTTGTATTGATTTTTTGTTGTCTAAGACTGGGGTTTTCAAACTGGGGTCCAGAAACCACAAGGATCAACAATACTCTAAATCCAGCCAATTGTAACCAATTAAAGGGTATATATTTTAAAATGGAGGTCCCTAACAAAATCATTTATATCATATTTGGGGGTGCTTGGCATGACAAGGTTTAAAAAACCCCAGTCTAAGACAGCAGCAGTCATAGATTTTTTATTGTGGCACCTCATGCATAGAGTCCATGAGTTTGGTCAGATGGTAGAACCTCTGAGAACTGGCCACCACTCCTTTCTCCTTCATCTGGATGGCTTTTGTCAGCTCGCAGATGTAGTTTTGCCTCATCTCATCAAACTGCGTCTGGCTCTTTAAGCCTTCCAGAGGAACTAAAACACACACAGGGCTCATGTTAAACTTTACAAAAGCAGTAGGTGCATTAAATCTGCTGTATATGATCTTTTAGGAATACCACACATCCCTAACACTTGACAGATACACTGACATCACAAATAGACAGCTGACCTTCTGTTTTAGACCCCCAAAAAAACAAAAAATAATATATTTTAATTAAATAAAAATCTGCAAATGCAAGTTTTTGCAGAACTAAGTTTACTATCTGTTAGCACGACAGCTAACAGGCTGTGTTTTGGCATTACAACATTACCACTACTTTTTGCTTGGGAAAGGTCATTCTGGAATGCAAAACAAACAAAGTTTGTAACCTGAAAACAAATTTTCAAGGTCAGCCGAACTACAGCCCAATTTTTGAAAATGTATGTCATCTTCTCCTGTAAACTGGCATGATGCCACTAAGCTACAATTGTACAGATTGTTATTATTCCTGTTGTGCCTGTGTAAATGTGAACTATGGTGTGGTGGTCAAGGCTGTATAGGACAAAACACAAACAGGTGTTTTGTTACCAGTATTCAGCAGCATCAGGGCCTTCATGCACAGAAATTCTTCCTTGGTCACTTGCAAGTTGGCAAATTCTTGTGGAATGAACTGCATAGCCAAGCACAGGTCATAGATGGGAGACCTCTTCAGCTGATCACTAAAATTAAGCAGCACTATTAACTTATTATTTATTAAGCATATTGTTTATTATGTTTATATGTAGCTCTCAGAAACTGATGTTTATGTCAGTGACCTAGTAATCAGCGACATAATCATAAAAAATAGGTAAATTAAACTAAATGTATCACTGTATCAGTGGAAGTGGGTTCTTAACCTTCAGAAATGTTAAATGTGCTGTTTTATTTCATAATTGTTATATAAAAAGTTTCAATATTGTTACAAACCTTTGGGACATTTGTAAATACAGATTGTGTTATGTTTTAGCAATAAACATTAAATAAAGATAAAAATGAAACATTAATGAAATCCTAAGTGTGTGACTGTGTTAAAGGCTTTCACCTTTTCCAGTTTAATATGGGGATAATTGTTTTGAGAGTATTCAGATTTCAGATTAAATCAGTGTATTGCAGGAAATGTAGCACTAACCCTAGCGCAGTTAAAAAATCATTTTGGCATCTGCCAAATGTATATTCTGTTGTATTACTCACTGACTAAGGACGAGGTCTGGAGCAAAGTACAGGTAATCTGTGGTGACGTTTTGAAAAGTCCTCCAGCCCAAAGAGAACACCATTAAACTCATCCACGAATACTGGATAAGTGTCATCTGGTCATTGATGTGCAAACTGCGGAAGCCTTTTAAACATACGAACAAGAAAAGTCTTTAGCACTCAAGCAATTGTGCCAATGTGTTGACAATTAATCAGCACAACTGCCTAAAGAACTCCATTGTTTTGTGCTGTACTTTAATCTCACAGTTATTCTTTCTGAGAACATTCAGTCCTCAAGGTAATTGCAGTGAAATCTGATTCATGAATATTCATTACTAGTTGCTTTGGGGCTCCAATCTTTGTTTCCGAGATTATAAAGCTGTTACCTGGAAGAGACTTGGACCACCTGACAATCCAGAGAAGCTGCCTTTCGCAAAGCCTGTTGAGACTGTTGAGTAGAAGGTGAGGAATCTCCGGTTGTGAGTTGTCATAGCCAGAGTAGACCACCTGTGGCTCGATGCTCTCCAGAATGCTGATCATCTGTGGAGATAGCTGCAGCTCACGGATGGCTGGCACACACTGCAGGGATGACATGCTCTGAACATCAGTCATCAGTGACAGAGGACTCTGGAACACCAGAGATGGACTCAAACCCATGACCTTCAGACCCCCAAACCGCTTCATCTTACGACCTGAAACAAATAATAGTTTGCCCAAAATTAACAACTCTGTTACACAAACTGAATTACATTAACTCTTTCCCCTTCTCCCATGAAACACAAAGGAGAAGTTTAATATTTTGAAATTTACCTCCGAGCATCATCCCTGCCTGGTAACACTTTCTAAGACGACACGCTGGACAATTTTTTCTTCTGATTTTATCAATGATACAGTCGTTCCGCCCAGCGCACAGGTAGTTATGGTGTCCTATGGAAAAAAACAGGAGAAAGACTTAGTCTATGAATGACAGCATGCAAAAAAGAAAGCGGAAGCAAAAATGCACAAACTTTTAGTCTCCATCTGAAAGAACATTTTTCGTTTGGAAGAACATTTTTCAAGGAACATGACAATTTGGACAGCAGGGCGAGGGAGTGAATGGGTTTGAAGGCTGACAGGGCATAGTGACATGGCCATGGTCAGACAGAATGACTCTTACATATCAGTCCTCAAAGATAAGGAGAATAACAAGGTAGAGGAGGAACATTGTGAACACTGATCCAAAACTATAATTACTGTCTTCTGGGACACTGTATACAGAACCATGATATAACACTTGCTGTGTGCCACAATATGTTACCAAATACTACAATTATTAATATGTTTTAGATTGGTCTAGGTCATTATATTCTGACCCAATTTAGACAGTAAATGCTTTTGTTCTCACCTTCAACAGCTCTTTTGAAAAACACCTTGCAGCTTCCACAGGTAAGAACTCCGTAGTGACATCCTGATGCTTCGTCTCCACATATGACACAGTGTCTTTGAGATGGAACCCTGAATGTAAGCATGACAATAAAGTAGACCCAAAATACAGCTAAAAAGCCTCTGTTCTCCCCTATTTATTGTAATTATGGCATAAGTGACCAGTACATTCTTTAATATTCTCTTTGTGTGTTTCATGAAAGAAATGAGGTAAACGGCTTGTTTGGATCATATTCCACTATTTGTTGGGCCTATATTAAAAAATATGTGCAAACATTAAACAAAGTGGCACAGGACTTTAAATTGTTCACAGAAATATTGTTACATATATACATGTTTGTAGTATTCAGAATACATGTTACATATTTAAACAACTTATGTAAAATATTTAATTTACATACACAGACATGACACCTTAATGAAGGCTTAAAATAGTTTTTTAGCAGATAAAATTAATATAAATGTACATAAATATATAAATACTCATTTCTATAGGTGCCATTTCAAATGGACAAAAATGCCTTTGATGCTTTTTTGCTTATGATAACACGGAGGTTCAGTTAATATCTTAATTTTTTTATTCCATTTCAATTCTTATTCCTAAATTCAAAACCTACTCAATTAAAGTCTGACACTGCAATACTACACGATATACACTATGAAATGTCACTCTTACCCCGGGACAACACTGTAGGCTGTCTGGGAGCGCTGGTAAAAGTCATCTGGTGAGGAGTAGCCAGCGTGCTCTTCATTCACATTAGTGGACTGAAACCAGAACTGAGAGTCTGCAGGTGACTGCTGGACCACCCATTTGGAGATGTCAGTTTTGGACATTATTGGAGAGGCGCTCGTGCCATTAAAATTAAGCATACCCCTACCAAGAGAAGCTGATGGTCTCCTCTGAGGTGGCAAAACCAATGCGTTAGATTGATTCACGTCCAACTGAAAGTTAGAAGAACTGTCCACCACTACCTGTTGAACACATTGAGATAAAAGCAAAGTGGACGACTCTTCGATGTACCCACACTGTTGTTTGCTTTCGGTGTTGCAGCAGCTATCCAGAGAGCTGAGGTTTAACCCGAGGTCGAAGTCAGTGCTGGGTGGCTCCATAATCAGAGATTGCTCCTGCTCGTCTTTGATTAAAGCAGTCATTTCTGATAAGTTTTCCAAAGCAAATGTCTCTTTGAGTGCTTTGCTTGATATTACGCTCCACTGTCCGGTTTCGACGTTCAGAAATTCGTCCAAGTGATCAGTATACGGTTTGGTACCGAGCGGAACATCACGGACAGAAAGCTGAGCCACAGCGTCGCTGCTTGATCCAGGCGCGCAGCTGCTTAAGGACCCCTGGTCTTCAAAATTACGCACGGAGACCTTGCCCTGCCCCAAAATCTCCTCCGTATATTTCTCCATTAAATCATTTACGTCTGTCCCCATCTCTGTGGAATCGGCGAGGGAAGTGTTCACAGTCTCCATTTTACTGCTTTAATTTTCTTGTTTTAATCCCAGTTAGAACCGCAAATCTGGTCGACGAGATGCGTCCTTACCGTTTAGTTGGAGATTATGATGTGTGGCGCATAAAACTTTCTGTATTCCTCCTGGTGGTGAGAGGCTGTACAAAATTATGCCCCTCACTTATTCCTAAATCTACAATCACTCAAAAATACACTTTTTTAAATATAAAACTATACATTTTATCTTTATGACTTGTTGAATGTTATACCTTATATTAAACAACATGTTCTCACAAGAAACTTTTCAAAATTAAAAAAAAAATCCAAAATAATAGTCTATATTATAAAACAAATCACTGTTGAATAAAATCAGTACCAAAGATACTTTGGAATAAAAGTCACAGAAAATAATAAAACCCAGTATTATGTACAAGTGGATGTCCAACTATAAAACAGAAATATCATCATGGAAAACTAGTGGTCATGTTGTAAAGAAATAAAATGTTGAAACATATTCCTGCATGCCCAGATATGCCTACAAGGTCCACAGAATGTGGTTAACACATGGGAGGGGGAAGTATGTCCTTCTTATTTATCTTCACAGCACATGCCATGGGCTTGACAATCTCCATCTAGTTCATCATTTTTATAATGAATTCAATATACATGCAAACATCCCAAACTTGCTGTGACCTGACCTGCTGAGGAGCTTCTGGGATTTTTAATAAGAATATGGACTGGTTTTACATTCATGTTTGTTAGTGCTTACTCGTTATTATGAACACCATGTTCTTGTGTGCTCAGTTCCAGAAGAGCAGTTAAAAGCTTGCTTTGCCCTTTGAAGCTCATTTTGCCCACACCAATTTTTTACACCAGGTTATTTTCCAAAAAACTCATTAGTTCTGGTGTGTAATATATGGTGTCTGGTGTCTGGTGTCTAATTTAATACTATTTTAATATTTGACCAATAGAAACAATGTTCTGTGAGATCCTGGTATTTGATTTACTTAAGCAAATCATTAACAAGTTCAAGTCTGTGTTTTAGGTCTATGTGAAAAGATTATTTTATTATAAACATGAAAACTGCAGAGATTATCTGCAACACATCAAAAATGTAGTATGAGTATAGAAGTTTAAATCTTCACTGCTAGTCATCAGTGAAATGGCTCAAATCAGCAGTGTAACAACTGATCTCTCAGTTGTGACTGTTAACAGTAAGCCTTGGTAGTGCAATATCACCCACGTCACAAAAACACCAGAATCACAACTGAGGCCCAATAATGAAATCTTTTAAAGATTTTTTAATAATGATTGCTCCAAGCAGGCATATTTTACTGTGCTCCAAATATAATTCAAAACCCTTTTCTCATACCCTTACATCTGTATCTTCGGAGTGGGTCAAAGTGACCAAGGATGTTCTGGTCACCCTCTTCCTGCTTTTTCAGATGTTATTTATTTATTTCTGGTCACCTTGACAACCATTATTCAATCAGATATGAGACTTATGGAGTCTCCAACTCACAAAACACAACAATTGTATTTTATGCTACCAAAATTAAATATTTGAGGTTGTAAGGAATTAATTTCCCCATTGGGGTTCTGATCAAAATCAGACTCACTGCACTCTTCTGCTTATTACTTGGCTGATTAACAACTAAATAAATACTTGGACATTGATTTGAGTTCGATTACTGTATTATCTTACATGCAGAGACAGAATATGATTACAGCTATGAAGGGAACATAGGTTATCCAGTGTTCCATTAAACTGTATCACCATGGGAAACCATTATTTATAAACATTTAAATCTAATAGGAATCAAATATTCCAGGGAACTGTGTAATAACACGAAAGGGTTATATTACACTTTTAGGGTAATATAAAGCCCTATCTGTTTCGTGCTGAGGTTTACATCACCCTGCTTGGATTATTTTGGACAATACATTATTGCATGGATGATCTCATGGATTAAGACAGTTATACAACAGGTAATTTTGAACATGTTTTAAAAGGGATAATATGTGTTTCTCAGCTGCTATTTTCGGATGATGTGTGTATTCAGGTAGCCCGCTGTGGAGGTCAGAGGACCAGCAGTCAAGACTCTAAGATGATAAAAGCTCTTCACCTCCGCTCTCCACTGTTTCCTACCCATTTCCAGGCGGAGTAATAGCACTGGATAAATTGAAACTGCTTAGAGGCTTCGCTCAGCACACTGGTGGCAGGTGGAAAAACAAGATGTGAGGCTCTTGAGAGGTCAGGCTGAACTAAGAGACAAATGGCCCTGCCTGTTACTGTGAGACCTGAATTAGAAAGCAACCACAGCAACCAGGTTTAATTTAATAATTGAAACACTATTAAAGAAACCTCTGTCCTGATCAGACCATAACATCATTGTGTGGGAACCACTTATTTCCAAGATTTTTTCCCGATATTAAAGTACTTGTGGCGCTAGTTGTCATGCCTGGAAGTTGTTACAAGGTTGTTTATAAGGTTTTGATTTAAAAATGTTCTCTGTCTGTGATTTTGTATATTGTATTAAAACATCTTGTTTAAAACTCTTATTTGTATTCTACACTCTATATCCTATTAGGAAACTGTTGTAACATTTTAACATTTCAATGTTTGTTTTGTCTTATTTTAAATAATTTTGTCATCTTGAGTTCTCCTGGTTGAGAAAAAGATAAAAATGTGTCACACTGGAATAATCTTCACTGTAAAAAAAATCCTGTAAAATAATGGTGAACTACTAGCAGCTGTGGTTGCCAGCATTATACTGTAAAATTACGGTGCATTACTGTGGTTGAAATTAACAGCATGGTACTGTTTTGGTTAGCTACAGCATACAACTGCTATTTAGCTATTTACCATACAACTGTTAATTAGCTGTATATAACTGCTAAATTACATACCAATCTAAACTCCATAATATAGATTCGAAATGCTACTATAACCCTCCATTTCTGTGGAAAAACAACAAATAAAACCAAGTTACAGATTTTTTTATTCTATCAAAATAGTTGGCTTAAGAAAAAGCAAACAAACTTAAAATCAATAACAGCAATAACTGCAAATCTCAAACTTCACATAAATGACAAAATTAAACTCTCAAAACAATCTAACAAGTCCTAGCAATTTTAAATATCAAAACAAATCAGTTTAGAAACTGCACTGAGCTACAGCTTTCCTGGATAGAGCATGGCGTTAACAACGCCAAGGTCATGGGTTCAATCCCAGGGATTGCACATACTCAATGTATAATGATCAATGTGTAGTATAGTGCAATGTAAGTCGCTTTGGATAAAAGCGTCTGCCAAATGCCTAAATGTAACTGTAGAAAAATAACACCAGCCCACCAATTGTTTTAAAAGCAACCTGCATATGCGGGGAGTGTCAACTGCATTTTAATGAAGTTCCACTCAAAATCCATAAGTCTCTTAAGAAGATTTGATATTGGATAGACTGTACGTTCCTTTGCCCTGTGTAGCCTTGGTCCCCTTATCTGGGTTTATTCTAATAAAACGTCTGAAAAATTAGATGGGGAAAATTTCTGTGAACAGTGATGTTAAATAGTATCATTTTGATTACCAATATTTCTTTAACACTTTACCATAAGGTTTCATTAGTTCAACATGAATACACAACACTTATTTAGAACATTTATTACTATTTTTTACTCTTTTTACATTTGCATTGTTAAAATCAAAATATGTTTCTGCACAAATTAAATAATTCTTCTTCAACATCTTGGATCACACGGGATGAGTGGAATATGAGGAAATGTTCATTTTAAAGTGAACTAATCCTTTAGAATTCCTAAAAGAATTAAGTTTGAGATGGCAGAGTTAAGGAAATGCAATCCTGTTTTGAGGAGAACGACCCCCTTAAATCGGCATCATTATGTTAAAATTAAAGGGATAGTTCACCCCAAAATAATTTCCCCCAGGCCATCCAAAATGTAGGGGACTTTTTCTACTGTAGAACAGTTAAAATATTTTAGCTGAAACTGTGGGCCTCTGTGAATAATAAAATGGAAGTAAGTCAGATCCATAACTTTGAGAATAAAGAAAATAATAATAATAATAATATCCTTTGGTCATGAAGATACACTGGGGTCTTATGAAGAGAAAAGATAGGTCTGTGCAAGTAACTGAACATCATCTACAACATTTTTACCTCAAATTCACTGCCAGGGCAAACAAGATCGAGAGCAGGCTTGTGTTCAACACAGAATGCAGCAGTGAGCAGTGTAACCAATTCTTGGATGACTTGGACTTGGATGTTGATTCTGGAAAATGAAAGGCCAACCAGATGCATTTCCAATCTGTGAAATGCATCTGTGATGGGCTACACTGCTTACTGTTGCAGTCTGTGTTCTCAACCCTGTTTGCTCAGGAACAAAAAGAAACAAAAGAAAAAGGGGAAAATAAAAATCACTGACATATTGGATGGTGTGAGGGTTACTAATTTAACAGCAAAATGTAATTTAACTTTCTCGGCTCCCTTTACTCCTTCTGTATGGTATATATGCTCCAGCTTCTGACGTTTATTCTCAACAGAGTCAGCCATTTTCTCTAATGGAAGATGCGCTGGAAGCGCGTGCAGCCATATGTATCAGTAGGCCCCATTTTAACACTACTGCTTGATGACCGGTGCTGTCGGATGCTGGCATTCCGACTGAGGTTCTCTATTCTTGTCTTGATCTGGGTCAAAAGTGAGCTGTAACCTTTTTCTACAATTCAACCATCATGAAGCTGATCCGCAAAGCTATTGGGATTTTGATTCACAATCGCTTTGCAAATGGTGCGACACTGTGTGTGGTGTTGGAGTTGGTTCAAATTTTCTCATTTCATCTGCAAGCAACCTGACCATTTGTCATCTTGCTGGTGGTAAAGGTCTCTTCCCATTGATGAGAGCAGACTGAATTTCAACAGGCATGAGCTGCCATGGCACCTGGAAGGTGTCTGCCCATGATTTCTTAATATGGGATATAGATGGACTATTATCTTCAAGACTGCTTGACTCTCCATCTGCAGAGGCCACCATTCTATAAGAGCATGGCAGTGGTGAGGAAATTCCAGCTGATGAGGAAGGAGTGTTCTGCACGATGGTGAGCTCCACAGTGGCAGTTTTTGTTAGTCAAAAAAAAAATATTGATCAAGCACTTGATGTGCAAAGACCCAACGTGACATATACAAAATAAATTGTATACAGTTCTATACACCATTGCAATGACTGGTTTTGTAAGACATGTAAAAGTATTTACATTGTTTGTGTTACTAAAGGAGTGAGTAAGCACATAAGCCAACAAATTGTTTAAAGGGATAGTTCACCCCTTCATCCCTTCATCAAGTGAAATTGAATGAAAAACACTTACCCCATTAACATCCTAACAAACCACTTTTACATCTTTAGGCAATATAATATTAACCAAATTTTCTAACTGTTACTTAAGAATCTAGATGATATGTGAGATGATAATTACCCATTTTAAAAGCATCGAGAAGTTTTCTGAGTTTTATAACTGGCACAATGTCACTGATGTCTTGTTTACCAAACTGAAGATCATCTTTGGATTTCAATCCGGAGAATACAAGTCTGTCAATTAAAATCTATGTCGTGTTTTCATCATTTGATGGCAGGGCCTTGAGGATGATATCCCTCAGTTCTCCGACCAAAGAGAACATTGCTTTAAATTGAGACAAATAAACGATGAAGAACTATTACAGACATATCAAACATTGGGTACTTTGGCAAGGGGTAATAATCCAGAAGGTCATTTTGATTTACACAAGAGTAGGATTCCCGAATACCCATGTAACAGTTGCCACATGAGCAACCACAGTATTTTCCGACTGAAAATCATAACCAGACACAGATTCTCTTATAACATCATTGTAGTCACTCAACTGTTGCCTTTTCTGCTACAATAGCAGGAGGGAAGAGGTCACCAGCCTCAAGAAATGCCTGCAGAAGCTGATGTCTTTCTGTAAGAGTAAAGCACCGATTTTTGAAGTTATGTCATTTTTTAACACATTGTTTGAAATACACATGCTTACTCTCAAACCGCAATGTCCATAAACGGAATTTGCTGTCAACAATCAACATTGGCAGCATCCTCAAAAACCACCAGTTCTGTACAGCATGCCACACTGTTGCTTGTCACTGTTGTCATTACCTAGAAACTTGAACTGACTGATCCTTCTAGGTAAGTAAATTGTCTGTCAACCTTTACAAGATGTTGTATAAATAAAGCAAGGTCATACAACACAACATATAGAAGGAGAGCTCATTGAATAAGGAGACTAACTTGATGCCTCCACTGGCTCCGCCCTGGCTCTTCCCGCCATCAGTACCACCCTGGTCCTCGGTGGTGCTTATACGGCGTGAGGACACGCCTTCCGGGAGGGGGGCATTATGTTACGTGTACAGACTCTTATTTTGAAGTTCTCTGTTTGTTTCAGTTTTCATGCACTTGCTGGTTTTCAATGATCTTCAGTTGGTGCACTTTGATTAGTCTTATTATTTAAGTTCCTCGTTTTGTATGTACAGGTTGTCGGTGATTGTATGTATCTTGTAATCCTATATCTAACTTGGATAAGCTTGTTCTTTGTGTGTTTTTGGATTTATCGGATCGTCATTGCTACTGTGCATCTGTTGTTGCCCTCATCATTTATACGGTTAGTGTTTGTTTTCTTTTTGTTCATTAAATGCCCTTTTTGTTATTTATTCCCGCGTCCTGCTCTTTCGTTCTTGTCCTGCGAACACTACACCGTAACAGAATCACCGACCGCACAAACAACGGATGCACAGTTGAGGTAAATGTTGATTTAACAGTAAACATTTTACCACATTGCTTAAAAACGCATGTGACTTTCCGCCCCTTTCTAATGTGTATTTTGAGATTGAGATATAAACTCAGGTAAAGAAGAACTTTAGGCACTACAGAAATCAACATGGCATTCCAATAAATGTGTAGTGCACAAGCGAGGTAAAGTTAGTTTTAGGTTTGATATTCGCTGGACATTCGCTTTCGTTTGTCCTAGAGTGTGATCAGTCCTATAAAGATACCACTACCACGTTTAGTTTTAATAATATGCAACAACTTTATATCAACATGAAAATATTTTTTTAAAAACCTGCAAAGCATATTGTAGCAGCAAAATTAAACCAGAGAAAGCGTTGACGTTCTATCACAGCGCTTACGCCTAAGGGACCGTCTGAAAATTACGCCAACTTCATTTAAATCGTCGAATGTTTTCGAATTAAAGTGACCTTTAACATTTAAAATAAAACATTATCAAACTGTAGAGCTTGTATTACGCATTGTGATTAGCTAGAGGATAAATGTTGCGAATACTGTCTTTACCGTACATAATTATTCCTAGAAAACAATTACTGTAAATCACCAAAAGGGGTTTTGTATGTTCCAAAGGCTGTAGTATGTTTGTAGTTACAAGACTGACTTACTTCCTTACTTATACTATTACTTACCATCAGCTGGTAATTGCTCATCGGTAATAACTGCACTCGCAAGTGAAAAATATATATACACGGATTACTTAAAGTTTTTTTTTATTATTAGGTTTATGTAAAAGTACACATTTAAAGCTTTCTATATGTATATTCATTATGTCTGTGGGGCACGTATTCACTGAGATTTAGGTTGTTTTATGACAGAGACATTTTCTTCTTATTATAAAAGCACAGGGTTTCATTGTTATTATGAGTGTATACAAATAAAAAATAGACCCTTTACAGATTCCAATGATGTATTGGTTGTATCTGTACGATCAAAAATGGTGGAGCATTTACGTTCTTTTCCGCGTTATCATGAAGACATGCCTCAAAACGCGCCGGCGCGTTTGTCGACCCCAGAAGGTTAACACACTATTTAGTGTGAAATGCTCCCACACCTTGGATGACTTGGGTCGCACGGATTTCTCTGCCTCCGCCATGTATCTTTCCTCTACCTCCGCTGGTTTGTTTTATTTGTGCTCTGCTCGGTCTATGAGGCGCTGAACTCTGCTAGCATCAGTGCGCGAGAGAGACCGAGTGTGTTCACTCCGCTCCGCCTCAACTAAACGTTGTTTTAATAATCAAATGTCTCACAATGAATCGATTGTGAAATTCGTCGTCAACTCTTTTTGTAATAGATTTTTATCGATTTAATCGATTTGTTATTGCAGCCCTAAATCAGAGGAAGGTTAAGTTTAAAATTAAAATGTTTAAATGTAATATTTTTCTCCTGGTCCTTATTTTAATTGGGTCATAAAAAATATCAATAATTATCGATATCGACCGATATGAAACACTGATATCGC
>JAZGTJ010007677.1:0-22401 GCA_036877575.1 Botia almorhae
AAATCCCCTGATTCAGCATGTTCTGTAAAAAAACATTAACTATAAAGAAAAACTATAATAATAATAATATATATAATAATAATAATATATAATAATATAATAATAATTAATATAAATAAATATAATTTATAATAATAATTAAAATAGATGTTTTTCTGAACTTAACAAGAAACAATTTCAAGTGTAAATCAGAGAAATTCAGAATCAAGATTTTAGTCTGAGAGCTCATTACATGGAGATTTCTGCTAGTGGGATGTTTGTACTGCTTCTAAGGGCATCCAAGTGCTGATGGGAGACTGCAACAATAACAGCTCCATTTTCCCTTTTTTTGTGTGGGCAGGATTTACACAGAACCCAGATGTCCCACAATAAGGTTTTAATGCTGGAGCTGTAGATAAGGTTAGAGACTTCACTAAGCACGACACACACACACCAAAATACTCCAGCAATTAGCATGCCGTTAAACTCTTGTGCAGCCATTAACCAGGGAAAGATGACGTGTGCGAGACAGCAGAGAGTCTGTTCATAATTCCCAAACTCTTAAAGTATATTTGGCTTTCCTTTCATGGCCATATTTGCATAGATCTAAAGTGTCTCCATCTGCACAACTAGCATAGCACTGCTTTAAGGCTGATGAAATGAGGAAGACTCCTCTGCCGCTCTCATTAGCCACCACGGCTCGACCATGCCTTGCACAGCGTAAACGAGGCAGCTATCAGCTACTACCTCTGCCTTATCTCATTCGGTTCCACATCAAAGTTAATCGTAGATGGGCATGGTAATTGGTGGAGGAGACAATGGCATAGATTGGGGGGGGGATATGGGGCTTCTCTGAAACACGTGTCATCTTGAAACATTGGCAGGGCTGGCGACAGAAGATAGGCAAGATGGGGGACGGGGGTGGGTGGAGGTAAAGCTGTAACAGCAGAGGCATAACAAGCAAGCTGCTCARAATTAATGAGCTTAGCCAATAAGAAAATAATAACCAATCAGTGTGTGTTGGGCAAATATAATTTAAGAATAATTGCTTGATTGCTTTTCTATCGTAGACTGATTTGACCACACATAAGAACCAAGAATTAAGATGTCAAGACAAGAATTAATTTGGCATGCAAGGGCACAAATTCTTTTTCTCCTCTTTTCCGCCCGGCGTTAGGCGATGTTAGTGGAGTTGTTTCCCACTAATGATGAAAACACAGAGGTAGATTGCGCATTCATTTCCTGACTCCATTATCCGTAAGGAGTCACTTTACTAATGCCACAGATGCCCCAATATCATGGAAAGGAGTGTGTATGCTAACACATTTAATTGCTGTTTTTGCATATTCCACTCCAGCCATGATAGCAAGCCCTGGCTGATTGTGCAGTTTGTTTCTGTATTGATTTCAGATTCTTCTTTTCAGGCATGCAGACTGTAATTGCGATGTCTGATGTGCCCCTCCCCTCCCAAAACAGTGCTCAGTTTTGAAGCTCTCACTTTTCTCGCTGGATTACTAATGTACAGAGGCTTAAGAGAGCACTTTTTATTACTTGCTACCTGCGTAGAAATGAGGCACAACCTCTCTTGATAGTCTCCTTGGAGAGTCTTATGTAAGTATTTATCTTTTCTAAGAGAGGCCATGATCGCGGGGAGACACGTTGTTTTAATATCCACAGTGTGGATATTAAACTACAAACTACAAACGCTCTCCACTGCTAATTTACTGAACAATATAACAATTGCTTTATTTCAGCAGTTGTAGAGAAAGGCTGGCATGCAGTTACATATTAAATAAGAAAGGATACTATAATAACCGCTATATCTAATGCAAGACTGGGTTTGACATTAGCCTGATCAGTTGGATTGAGTTTGAGCAGCCCCAGTTCAATTTATATTTAAATAGACACCGTGTCCAAATAGGGGAACGTGCATATGAATATAGCCATATATTTGCTCCCACATGTGTCTGCTGTTTAGTTCCAATTAGGCTAAAAACAGTGCAGCTGTAGCAGAGTCCACACACAGTGCCTAACTTATCGCTGCTCTGCAGGTTGCTTAGCTATGTGTTTAGCCGTTTTATTTGTGCGTGTGCGTAGCAACATTGGCAGCATGGCCAAGTTAAAGGGAATAAATAAGATGACGGGAGTTTGTCAGGTGGAAATTACGACTGCCCCCTGTGCCCCTGCAGCTTCGGCTCGGACAGTCTCTCGCTGGCATCGCACATTGTTTAGGGACGCAGGGCACGAGGTACCTCTGCTGTGAACTGCATGAGGTCTAATTGAGTTACAGCCAATGACTTTATCTCTCCACATCAAGGAATTTTCCAGTGTTCGATTATTTCGCTAGGGGATTAAACCTCATTTTCGGGTGTTCTGCATTAACCTATTAGGCAGGCTCATCTGCATTGCTAATGCAGACAGGGGACAGCTGTCACAGGCAAGGGAAAAACATGATAGCACAATCCTTCAGTGAGTGATCCCATCCCGATTAGCTGCAATAAAGTTTGCTGAGCCCAAGTGATAAGGCTAGAATTCCCAAGTTGCCAATAGCTCAGAAAATTATCAGACTGCAGGCAAAGGAAAAATTGTGCCTAGCGGCACATTCAGGGACTGCCCAGATTGACACTATTTAAAGCTAGGGAAATGTGCTTTGCCTGCCTATGAAACCCTAGGTAAAACAAGATTCTTTTTATCCCCGTTCTTGCTCCATTTATGAACATTTTGGTATGCTGCCATTTTCGGAAAAGCAATTTGAGTGTAATTTAATAGTTTTATGATCTATTCCGGGTAACGAAAATAAACAAATTTGCATACCACTGGGAAGCATGCAAAATACAGCACTCCTATGGGTCTCAGGTCATAAAGAAATGTATACAATGCCATTGAGTATTAGCAAGCTGCTTGTGTATGTTCCAACAGCTTTGATATACATACAGTTCTATTGTCTGTAGTAATGATAACTTGTTATATTATATTGTTATATTTGTCTGTCTCCAGGGCCATGGTTATACATGTAGTTATTTGGGTTCAAGTGCTGATTGAACGTCAGTCAATCCTAGCACAGTGATGCATTTGTAATTTATGGACATTTTGAAAAATGCTTCACATTTTGATGTGTTGTTGTCATATTGATGTAACATGTACAGTCACACTTTCTACAGGAAGTAACTGTAAGAGCCTTGTTGACCCCATTGGGAAGATTGTGCCAGCCCCAGCACATTTACAGATTCATACATCAGAATGTAGTGGATTGTTAGGTTTCTACTACATTGGGCATTTGCCAACTTCAGTTTCTGTTGGAATAGCAATGAAATATGCAGAGTGTGTACAGTTTTTTCTGTATGCAAATTATGCTTCTCATTGTTGAGTGAATATAACTTTTGGGTACTAAAACATTTCAACATAACCAGCAAACATAACTGATTTGTTTTTATGCAGACATCCTCAATGAATACATTTGTGTTGTCAAAATATTTTAGTGCCATATTACCTTTTTCACTCCAAACAGACATGTATTAATGTTTAGTTCTGAAACAACATAGATGTAAGTATGAATGTGAAATAGGCTGCTAAATTGCTTATCTGAAGAATATATTGCTCAAAAGAACATAAACCCACAACCCAGTATCTTTCTAGCTGGCCCAAACCATATCAATGTCTGTGCTGAAGAAAGAATCCTTTGGCCCAGGATGTTTGACTTATGCGCCCTATTTGTGCTTTCTCTGATCTCTTTGCCTTTGTGTGCATTGTAATGGGTGTTACGATAATGCTGGGATTTTTCCTTGGCTTGACCTTGGGTAATGCCTTCTCCCTGCCCCTCCACACCAGGACACCAAGAGTTTACCCCAAACAGGGAGGCTGGTTGGAATCAGACAATAACCAGTCCCCAAGTGATGCGTCCATTTACAGATTTCTCTGATAGACTTGGAATTTTGATCCTATTACATCTGCTCAACAAAAAGTGAAGCTGTAGAAGGCAGGGTAAAGACAGAGAACTACTGATATCTGCCACAGTGACAACGCACACAACGCTTCTGACTCATCATTACAGAAGACTTAGCCACAACCGGATCCAGCGGTGTTGTCACAGTTGTCAACAGCAATGTCTGTACAGGCTTCCCAGATCGCAGTCCATCAACACCAGTTACAGTGACTCTCTCACTTAACCGAGGAACTAGCCAGTCAGCCGTTTGGAATATGGATGTTCTCGACGTCCGTCAACCATGTTTACTTCAGGTTTATCAGAAGCCATTCACGAGCCATGCAATTGGGAACTACTCCCCTGACTCCAGAGGAACGAACTCGCAGAATCGGCTGTCATCTCTGTCTTTATTGTGGGGAATCTGGTCATATGAAATCGTCAGGTCCAATATGCCCGGTTCGTGACACACTTTTGGTGAGTGCAACCTTGAATTCCTTCACTCATACCAATAGCTTCACACTACCCATTCAACTCACCATTAACAATAAGATTATAACCTGTAGGGCTTTAATTGATTCTGGCGCAGCAGGCAATTTCATCTCAGTCAAGTTTGCTCAAAATAATAACATTTCTCTGACTTCCTCTGATTGTCCCCTAACAGTCAAAGCGTTAGATGGCCGCCCACTGGGCAGTGGATCAGTCCAACGAACCATGCACAGACTCAGGTTAACCATTGGAGTTCTACACATGGAGGAACTCTATTTCTACACCATAACCTCCCTTCATTACAACATCATTTTGGGATTACCCTGGCTTTGCCTACATTAACCAAAGATCTCGTGGCGACTAGGTGAGATTCAGCAGTGGGGAACAGAGTGTCATTTTATATGTATTCAGGAGGTAAATCGCTTAATAGTAGCAAATGTTCAGATTCCTGAGACACAACCAACCACACCTCATATCCCGCCTGAGTATTCAGATCTAGCAGAGGCATTCAGTAAACATGATTCAGCACGATTACCACCACACTGGAACATAGACTGTGCCATCGACCTCATGCCAGGTTCGACACCCCCTAAGGGGAGAGTTTTTCTTTTATCACAACCTAATTTAGAAGCCATGAAGGAGTACATTAGGGAAGAACTCGCTAAGGGTTTTATACGCCCATCTAACTTTCCCGCGTCTGCTGGTTTCTTTTTTGTCAAAAAGAAGGACGGGGGTACAGATTGCTCAATGAAATCACAGTCAAATTCCGATACCCTTTACTATTAGTCCCAGTAGCCCTTGAACATATCCGCCAAGCCAAATTTTACACTAAGCTCGACCTGCATAGTGCATACAACCTTAGTCAGAATTAAAGAAGATGAATGGAAAACAGCGTTCTCAACCACTTCAGGGCACTATGAATATCTGATCATGCCATTTGGCCTCGCCAACAGTCCCTCAGTATTCCAATCTTTCATGAACCACATATTCAGAGACATGTTAGATAGATGGGTGATAGTTTACATCGACAATATCCTCATTTATTCCAACACTATGGAAGAACACGTAAAACACGTGAGAGCTGTACTAGAACATTTAATCAAGTTCCAACTTTATGTTAAGGAGGAAAAGTTGCACTCTACTAACACAGCTTTTTTGGGTTACATTATAAGTCAAGAGGGCATAACTATGGACGAGAAAAAGGTCTCTGCAGCCGCTGAGTGGCCACAACCCCGAACTGCAGAGATTTCTTGGATTTGCCAATTTTTACAGATGGTTCATCAGAGGTTTCAGTACAGTAGCAGGTCCCTTAACATCACTCACAAAACAAAAGCCCTGCAAACTTCAATGGTTTACTCAAGGGGAGAAAGCCTTTAAGGAACTAAAACATCGATTCAGTTCAACACCTATTTTGAAACACCCCGACCCTGAACAACCATTCAGACTCAAACACCATCTCATTACGAAGTCTTAATTTGCCTTGTGCATCATTTTCGAGTTAGTATCCCCTGTTAATATTGTCATTGCTCTGTATTGCCCAGTGTATTGCCTGGACTGATTTATGCAACCAAATGCAACCAAAATTCTGAAAATGATACAGAATGCCTTTAGCGTTTAAAAAAGGTACTTTCTACTTTTTTTCTACTGCTTCTCTTTTCATCCTGTCCCTAGCATCAGAACGATTCCTACTTTTAAATGTAGCTTTATAGACTAGGTTTGTTGGTTCTTAGGGCAAAATGTTAAATGCTGTCTCTTTTGGAAAGTCACTTGGATAAAAGTGTCTGCTAAATGAATAAATGTAAATTGTATTAAACGGAGGACCACCAATAACCAGGCATCTACAAAGTCAACTCATTAGGGCAACCATCTCCAGCCATAACAGATGTGTTATTGATGGAGTGGGTGATACATTTATCACCAGACGAGGCACAGGAAGTGGTTCTGTGGTGCCTTTGGAGCGTTTGTACCTAAGGGTCATCTCACAAAAGATCGGAGAAGCAGGGAGGTCTCAATGTTCTTTTGATTTGCTCTCTGACAAGGAGACATGTGGTGGCCAAGTGTGCTGGTGGTCTGTCCTTTTGCCCCATAACCAGTGTCAAAGCTTAAAGTCTTCCATTGTAACGGACAAGGAGGGGGAGTGACAGGGTCCATACCGACAGAAAGTCTTCTTTAACCAAACAGGGCAAGATATGACTCTTAATAGGCCAAGGGGTTTTGAAGAGGCAATGCAAAGACAAAAGAAAAGTAGCAGTACTGGGACCACTGGGTTAACAAACATCTACAATTATATGCATATAATGCTTACAGTTCTCAACTTGAATTGACACACAGTTGAGCAGCGCATTTGTACCAGTTCTCATGAAAGATACATTGAGAAAGATTAAGGAGACTGACACAGAGTGACAACATTACCCAAAGAGGCCTTAATCAATCAGGTTAGGGCTTTTGCTTCTTTATCATATACAGATGTAACATAGCAGGGCTAAACAGCTCCGTTCCTGGATGTCCACTATCCTGCAGAGTTTAGTACAGAGTTTTCAAGAACTCCTGAAGGCCTTAATTAGCTGCTTCAGGTGGGTTTGATTAGAGATGGAGCTTATCTCTGCAGGACAGTGGCCTTCCAGAGCCAGAGTTGACTATTCAATTCAATTCAATTTTATTTATATAGCGCTCTTACAATGTTACATTGCTTCCAAGCAGCTTTACATAAAAAAGAATAATAATGAAACACAGAACAAATGTCAGACATGTTTATGGTATTATTGCAAATAATATGTGTGTAACTAATTATATATAGTATGTTTGTGAACAAAGAGCTGACTGAACAGATAAAGCCACAAAATTGTTGAGAAAAATATATGCATTCCAGCTTACATAAGGATGGCATAAAGTGGACAACATCTTATGGGACAGGGCTATAAAGGATTTGCAATAGTACCACGAACTACACAACATGCAAAAGCAGCATACATACATACATACATAAAATATACACAGTAAAATATTGGTCGTTTACAAAATTTACATTTTTACAAAACAAAACCCTAGGCTAAGTTAGACGTCAGCAGTCTCCCAGCAAGCAAACCAACAGGGTGACAGTGGCAAGGAACCAAAACTCCAATGATATATAGATGAAGAAAAAAACCTTGGGAAAAGCCAGGCTCGACCAGGAGGGGCAGTTCTCCTCTGGCACGTTAAAGCTGCAATTTGTAACTCTTTTGGATATCAAGAGAGTTTAATATGATGATTTATAGTTAATTATTGACAGAATTGTGTCGGGCACTGAGAAATCATGCCAACACAAAGCGGTGAGGCATAATGTTACTAATTGCAGCCATAACATCACACTGCTGTGCCTAAGCAGGGAACAAAACAAAGCTAAAAGTTATCATGTATGTAATGGTAGGATTACTAAAGAAGTCTATCAAATCCTGACGATCTGTCTCAGGTTCATTTCATCCAGTCCCCCACCATCTGGTCTCACAGTTTGGATCCAGCTGACTACAGGACCTTGGGGAATAAAAGACTGACAGATTTGTGGCTCCAGTGTGGAGCCAGTACATGTGTTCTTGTGGGAATGTTCCCGGTTCCGTTTTACCTAATTAATGCGGCCTAATAATCCCTTAGGGGATTTGAGTAATAAATTCATATAAATAAGTGTAGACAAGATTACAGAGGTGGGTCTTTAGTCTAGATTTAAAAAGACAGAGTGTATCTGCCTCCCAGACAACACTGGGAAGACTATTCCAAAGTTTGGGTGCCAAATACGAGAAGAATCTACAACCAGCACTTGTTTTTAAAATTCTGGGTACTAACAGTTGGCCAGAACCTTCAGATCGCAGTGAACGTGAAGGACTATAAATAGAGGAGTTCACTTAAGTATTGAGGAGCTAAACCATTCAGGGCCTTGTAAGTAATAAGCAAGATTTTCAAATTTATACGGTGCTTGATAGGCAGCCAGTGTAGTGTTGACAAAACTGGGCTTATATGGTCATACTTGTTCGTTCTCGTGAGAACTCTGGCCGCTGCATTCTGAACTATCTGGAGTTTTCGGATTAATCTTGCAGGGCAGCCATCAAGTAGGGCGTTGCAATAATCAAGTTTTGATGTCATGAATGCATGAATTAATTTTTTTTGTATTTGGCTTCGAGAGCATGTGTCGTAGTTTTGATATATTTTTAAGCTGAAAAAAACCACAGTTTTACAAACATTGGAAATATGGCTTTCAAACGATAAATTGTTATCAAAAATGACACCCAGATTTTTGGCTAATGAAGCAGGCTTTATAGAGCAGCCATCCAGAATAAGGCAGTGTTCTATGTCGCTCCGTGTGGAGGGTTTTTGCCCAACAAGTAAAACTTCTGTTTTATCTGAATTTAATAGTAAAAAGTTACTAGTCATCCAAGTTTTGATATTGACCATGCATTCTGTTAGTTTAGTGAATTTATGAGTCTCGTTGAGCCTAGAAGAAATGTATAGCTGAGTATCATCAGCATAACAATGGAAACTAACTCCATGTTTCTTAACAGCTTTCCTGTAGCTCAGTGGTTAGAGTATGGCGTTAACACCGCCAAGGTTATGGGTTCGATCCTAGGGATTGCACATACTCAATGTATATAATGATCAATGTGTAGTATAATGCAATGTAAGTCGCTTTGGATAAAAGCGTCTGCCAAATGCCTAAATGTAAATGTTAATAATTGCTCCCAGAGGTAGCATGTATAATGTGAAAAGTACTCCAGCCTATATACTGTGAAAATCAGGTTTATGCCAAATTCATGCAATTGTGGAAAGTGAATGATCCTTTTTTACCAAGTTGTGACATAATATTCCTTCCCCCTATAAAAGAGGTTAAGGATGAAGAATTTGGATGATTGACAGCTTTTTAAGACTCTTGTGTGCCTAGGTCTATTCTGTGTGTGTTTCCAGAGGCTACCAGCAGAAGCTATACATTTATGTATGGACCTGACCTTTTCAATAATGAGTTGACAGTAACTGAAAATACAATCAAATTCTTTCTGCTGAGGTGTGTGACAAAAACCAGAAGAACCACAGATAATACAAATAACAAAATAACAAAAATACCTACATGATGTGTAGAAATAAAAAAATGTTTATAATATATTTCTTTCTTAAAAATGGCAAATTAAAACTTTCAGCTTGGTATTATGTTGTAGCAATTTGTGTGAATGTAAGCAATCCTTATTTGTTTAATATGTTTTTTCCAGTAACTATCAATATTTAGTCAAGTAACGTTGTGGACACTCTATACATTTACAGCTAAACATTCAGAGGAATGTTTTTGCCAAAAGGAAAAACTCTGAATGGCAAGAAAAGGCTGATTTTTGTGACAAGATTTCAACCTTCTGATAAAAAGTTGCACAATTACTAGTTATGGCCTTGGATCCAAACTGGGGATCAGGTAATATTGACCTGCCGGTTGCACATATACAAGCACTCATCTGTTAGTGCTGCAGTCGGGCTGTATCTTTCACAGCACTATGAGTGTTCATCCATTCGTGTTTACATCCACTGGTAATTCCACACACAATGAACACAAAGCGGAGAAAAGAGGCGTGGGCTCACCAAGTACATGCCCCACACATAATTGCTTCCTCTCGAATCATTGTACCAAAACAAGCGCCTTGCACACAGAGCTGTTTATCGCGGCTATGCTAGATTTGCAGCGAAAGGAGCTTAACATTATCTCTCCACGAGATCAATGAATGAATTGGTGGCATCACTTTTTCACTACGGCCGCTGCTCATAGCTGTTTCACTGTATAGCAGGAAGGAAGAAAGTCAGGCCTATGATACAATACATTAGCTGTTATTAGGAGTCGAGTTTCCTGGCAAGCACACTGCAACAGGTCAGAGAGTGTATTTGACATGAAATATGCATACTGAGTGGCTACTTGTGCTGCTTTTCATTTGCATTGTGTACTAAATTTTTTGGGGGTCCATTAAATCAAATATTATATGTGGGTCCTGCACTGCTTTCAGCAGCATCCGAGAGTAACATATATGGGGGCTTAACAATGATTTCTTCAGTCAAGGTAAACAAAGGTATTTTTCTCCCTGTATGCTTTTCTAAAACACATCCTCATTTCTCTTGATCCCAGCTCCGCCTGCCTCCAGCTCATCAAGTTACAGTCTAACACATTGGACACATTATGCATAGAGATAAAAATATTCCAAAGACAATGGACGGCTGGCAGAATGGAAGAGTTACTGAACAAATACAGCTAAATCCAGATCAGGGAAAATAAAGAATCCCTAACACGGTTTTCTTCACTGTGAAATATAATTAACCTTTCATGCTTGCTACTTCACAATAGAGGGAATAGGAAAGCCCTTTTAAAAAAGTGACATTTGTAATTTGTGTTAGATTACTTATTCCATCACAGTGTCCATAGTTGGTCCTCCACGGCTGTATGGAGCACTCTCTCTGGCTAGACCACATAGGATATTACTCAGAAATGTCAGTGACTAAAGAAGACATCAAATTCCAGCAACACACCCTGTTCTGTGATGGTAATTGTACAACATGCATGTAAAAATAATAAATGCCTCCAAAACAAAAAAATTACTATTGCCATCTCCTGATAGAACCACATTAAGTTGTCAGAGATGGTGATGCGCTAAGCTGTTGTTTGATCTACAAATGAAAAGTAATTAAGGGCACCTGCAGCCAAATAGAGTCACATGCATCTCCTGTCTTCCAGGACAGAATTTTATTTCATGCCTGCATTTAGATGCAAAAATCTTGCCAACTGAGAATTTGGGTGCACTTTTTCTGTCTCTTCCTCTCATCATTCATCTGAGTCTTCTTGCTTAGATGTGGTGCCTGTTGTAGTCTCCAAAAGGACCTTTTATCCAGGGTTGTTTACATCTCGTACGCAAGTAACGGACATGCACAAACATTAATGAGCTTAACAAAGAGCCGGCAAGGAATATTAATTATACTTGCCAAAAGAGCTCTAGGCTTAGAACCACACAAACAGAAGGCCCCTCAGAGCCCCTGTGGGCACAGGACGCCGTTTGAAAGACAGATGTCAGAACAGGGTACTACAGGAAGCAACTTTTTGGGAAACTTCATCAAAGCTGACAAGTTTAATAAAGAAACATGCTCAGGAAATACAAATTGTGGAGTAAATGAAAAAGAATGTTTGGCTACACAAAGAAGGCTGCATCTTGGCATGAATATTTTAAAAGAGACTTGATTGCTTATTGGAAGAAGGAAGGCAATAATCATGACTTTTCAGTGTTCAGAATTAGCCTTCAGCAATTTCACCAAAAAAAAAATGTTTGTGAGCTTACATGCATTGGTGACCCATGACCCTCATTACACAAATTTACTTGTCCACTTGCATGATCCAGAACATACCACTGTTTGTTTTGAACACCAATGAGCACCTCTCAGTGGTATGTTTTAACCTCTTTTAGGCAGGATCACAAGGCTGCTAGCATGCTGGCATTTGGTAAGTGTCACTGTGACAGCACTTGGTGTGGAAATGCTGGTCTGTCAGTGGCAAGCTTTATCACCAGGCTTTTCTCCTGCACAGAGTGTGAACTAATAAGTCTAGAAATTACAACTGCCTCCCTGCCGAATCCCTGATAGCTGCAAATAATGATATCAGTGCCCTGCTAATTTTCTCTGCTCGTGGCTTGGCATCAACCTATTGAGTCACCTGTCATACTCATTTCTGATGAGGTGAACTTAATCATCACAGTCTGTAATGACAATAGGGGCTATTTGAATGTTAAGAATGATATTTGTCAAAGTTTCCTTTTTTGTCCTTCAACATCTTCGTCAAAGACGGCAATTGAAATGCCCTGTCAAAACACATGAATCCCTAGATTCAGTTAAGACACGTTCAGATACAAGTTACTTTTCAATTTCATTCTCTATTCATGATTTTAAAAAAAAACAAGTTCATCATTTCGATCTCTTGTAATATGAGCAGTTAGACCGTAGACCATTATTTTCTCAATTATTTTCATAGATCTCTTTAAAATCATAATAACAGTTTTTGACAAAAACATAGTATGAGCATAAGCGTATAAATGCCAGTACAGAGAAAACTTTAATACATTGTGATTATTTTGAAGCTTTCTCATCATACATTGTTGGTCTAAAGCTTTAATCTTCTAATGTCCAGTCCGTAGTCTTATATTAACAATTATCATCTGATCTGTATGAACCCCTAAGCAGCCGACTAACAAGTGAATAGCAAAAGTCAGGTGGAGCAGATCTATAGGTGTTTGTGTAGGAGGCACCTCAGACAGCTTTCTTTAAATGCTCCGTTTGAATGCATTTATGAGCGCATCCAAACACTGTAGCATCAGGTACAGACAAACAGCAACAAAGCCACAACAAATTCTTCCATTATGACCCATCTGTTCCAGCATTTGCAGATATAAAGCAAACAGAGGTCGCTCCAGGTATGTGTTGATGGCCCTATATCCTATATTATTCGGTCCTATCAAGAGAGTTGAGCGGAGATAAATTGCCCCAAGAGACCCACACAGAAGTACAGTAAGCGTTAAACTAAATGTGCTGGAGAGTGGTGAACAAGGTGTCTGTCTATTCAGCAGCTACAGTAGCTGTCTGTTAACTGCTGTATCCAAGCCACTTAACTGCATTCTTAACTCTTTAGCAATTTCGGCTGTTTCAAAAATGTCATCTGCCATTTTGTACAGATTAAATGAATTAAAGAGAGATGTGGAAAAGGATGAACTCTGCTGCACCGTGTAAAAGAAACCTGTAAGTATTTGAAGCTGAAACAAAGAGAGTATGAATTTAAAACATGACAGAATTGTGCTAAACCAGTCCCTGGGAATTCAAACCCATCCATGATCTCGCTGTTGCAATCACCACTCTCTGCCAGTTGAGCTACAGAAAACTATATTAAAACTGTGTTTATTACAGTGTAATGTCACTGTATAGCATGACAAGCGTCATTGCAGAAAGGTGTTGGTTATAATAAGATGCAGTACTTTACAGTACCATCATCTCCCCCTCTTCATTAGGCATTGATCTCTTTAACACAGAAAATTGTGTTTCCTTCCACTGTCAGATTAACCCCAATGGCACAATCAGTACTTTCTTATGTCTGCACAGACAAAGAATCATTTAGCTTGAGCAAGTACTGCCCCACGTCCAATGTACTCTTTGCAACAAAGAACAAATGACGGTTGTCACCATACGGCGTGGAGGGGAGCAGTTTTCTATCAACTCTTTTTCCTTTAACCTTCTGTTAGGTCTTCATAAGGAAATCAGTCACAGCTAAACCTAGCACTGTTGCATTGTAATAATAAATTGTAATTGTAATCTTTTCTACTGTTAAAAGTCACAAATGGGATTTTTTTTTGTCAGGCATTAATTATCAAAACAGTTCTTTAGTATCTTATCAAATGATGGCAATAATCTGGTTTAGAATCAAAGAAAATAACACTTGTCTGTTTTGTGTTCTTACTGTTGTGTTAATATTTTGATGAGCCATTTTGATTTAAATAGAAGTGCCACTGTTATAGACAAATTGTAATGTTACACCAGCAGAGGAAGCCCTCGCCCGAGTATTGACTGGTACCGCTCCCTCTGCTTCTACGACAATTTCCTGTTTGGCAGCCATTTAAGCATGGCCATTCTACTATTGCCAGTTCTACTGCCTTACCGAGCGTTTCTATTCTATCTTGTTGTTTACTATGTGTTTGATTTATTGCCTGTTTCTTTAGACTTTTGCCTTTTGGATTACCGTTTTGCTTGTTTGACGGTTGAACTGTTTTCTGTGATTTTGACTACTTTGTCTGTGACCTCGACTCTAATTTCTGCAAATAGATTCTAACACGGCATCAATTTTACCCTCATTACACAAATGCAGATTATACATTTCGACTCACGTTTTTTTTTATAAGGCTTTAGTAACTCTAAGTTTCATACTGAGGGTGCTGCCTTTTTAAATACAGGCATTTATGTTGGTAAACATTGACTTACAGAAAAAAGGGAATTAAAATGATCAAAAATGTAACCTTTACTACATGACAGTACTGCAATGTAACATAATAAACAAATTCACATAGAGGAAATGATGATACATTCACACTTTGAAAACTGATACAAAGCCTTCTCTAACTATACATGGCAATTCCAAAAGTACAATAATCAACAAAACAAACAGCCTATTCTCTGTTCAATATGTTTTTCCTCAAAATAACTGCCTGCTTCTCTTCTGCTGCAATTTAAAATCTGTTTGGCTCCCATGAATAGGAGTATTATGTCTGAGGAGAAGACAGGCACGCTAATGAGCGTGCTTATAAACATCATTATATTTTAAGTGTCATTCTAGTGTTCACAGCAGGAAATGTAAGAAATCGCTGTAATAATCTGCTTTTGCAGTGCACAATTAAAGTGACAGAAGAATCTGTTGCTTTAATCCCACCGAATTGTTTTGGTATGCTGGGGAAGACAAACAGTAATAATGATACATTAACTAGGACTAATTAGGTTGTTCCTCAGTTCGAGTTACTGCCACGCTGATATTTGGTTTTATTCACGCTGATGTCTCAACAGAAATAGTGTACTTCTTGAACAAAAGGGCAGGAGCATATTAAGTGCTTTTGAAATCATGAGCTTTCCAGGCAGCAGAACCATGCCTGATGAAAGGGTGTGAAATACAATGTGGAAATCGTTTTTACAATCTCTTTATGTGCCATGCCAGCGGAGAAGTGCTACGGCGTGTGCTAAGCGGTGCATGTCTGTACAATTAACACACTCAGCGATGAAGGATTTAGCCGTTTACGCTACCATTGTTAAGCTTGACAAATTAATGTATGTTTGAGTTTGGATGAGGATGAAAAAGTGCTTTGAAATTGACTGGATTGTTAATATATTGTAGCACCACTAGAGCTGCATTTCTGAAAACAATTCCTGCATTTTGCTGCATTGGACAGCCTAAACAGATGGCTTAAATGTTCCCAGATGAAAACAAAAATACATGGCGTGGCATCTTAGATTGTACAGATGACTTCATTAGCATGCTAAGCAGTGCTAATAGCAAGCAAGAAGTAAAGCCCAGAGAATGATTGACATTCAAAGCGCAGGACATGTGATGTATTTCTGTCTTTATGGTTTTGCTGTTATGGGTTGATAAGTATTTTACCCATCAAACGTGTGAGTCGTATATAAATGGCTAAATGCCTGCTGATGACAAAAGGTCCACAGAATAAGAAGTCATGTGACAGACAGACAGAGCCTGAGCTGGTTTGTAGAGCCTTGTTTTTAGCATCTGTGGGGTTGGGTATAACAGAAAGCAAAATTAAATTAAAAGCCTGATTAATGACAATGATACACGTCAACCCATTTAAGCATATTTAACACAAATATAGCAGAATGCATCTGTTGTATTCTTGAAATTAAATTGGTTGGGGGGGGGGTTAAAAAGGAAAAGAAAAGGGGTATGCAGCGTATCTCACAGCCTCTGAATTTTTTTTTATGTGTGTAACAGATAACCAAATAAAGGACAGATGAGAAGTTTGGGAGTTAATTTAAGGAGACAGTACTTAAAGAAATTATACAGCTGAACCTCGGCAGCACTAACTTGGTCATCACCATAGTTAGAGAATTTGCTTCTGTGACATGGGCCAAAAAAAAGTGGTAAAATAAGAGGTAGGCACAAAGCATGGCTTTTTACAACATTCCAAAACTATTATGTCTTTTTATTATGTATTACTATTATTAAACTATTATGTGAGGGGAGGAAAAATTATGCCATAGCAATTTGTTAATATTGAGCCGTAATGTCTTAAGTGACATTAACAAGTTCATCAGGGGGGCGGCTCATGTTAGATGTTTTGGGGAAAAAGTCAGGGAAGTCAGATTAAGGTGGTTTGGACATGTACAGAGAAGGGATAGTGAATATATTGGTAGGAGGATGTTAGAAATGAAGCTACCAGGCAGAAGGCAAAGAGGAAGACCAAAGAGGAGGTATATGGATGTGATAAACGAGGACATGAAGTTAGTGGGTGTAAGGAGAAGAGGATGTAGATAATAGGGTTCGGTGGAGACAGATGATTCGCTGTGGCGACCCCTAAAAGGGAACAGCCGAAAGGAGAAGAAGAATGTCTTAAGTGACATTGTTTGACCTCCAATTCTTCTGTAGTTCCTGCTTAACGAAACACAAGAAAGGCTGGAGCAATGCATATTTTTGTCATTTTTGCTTTGCACAATTTACTTGTGACAGCATGTGCACTCGGCTCTGTTACTTGGCAATGGCAGGCCAGATTTGGAAGAGGAGAGCAGGCTAGAGTGGGGCCTCACAGCAGGGGGGGGGTGGTGGGCCTTTGATGGGGACCCCCTGGGTGCCTGACGCCAAGCCAGCAGTAGGATCACAGATGTGGCAGCTCTTATGTAACAGTTAACTTAACCTAATTAAAGTCGTCCAGCTAATTATAGGCGTTCTATCTTATTGTTAGGAAACAGGGTAAGGTATAGTGACTGACATCAAAGCCATTCTGTAAGCAGCGATCAGAACAGATGGGGGTGAAACGGTGGCACTTGTCTGGGATTTGCGCTCACCTGGATGCAGGAGTCACCAAAGACGTCAGGCCTATCTCATTTGCAAAATTTTCTTCCTTGAATGCTGAGCTGTAATTATGAGTGAGTTGAGAAAAAAAGACCAAAGAAAGAAACCCGTAATTAACAAGGCAACTCCAAGCACAAGAAATGGAAATTAGTCACAGTGTTATAAATTAGCCTGTGCATACATTACATTAAATGAACACCCTAGGGACCATGAATTAGCGCTTTTGGCTGTGCACCCTCATGTATCTAAATAAAACATTCAGTCCTTGCTTATTATGGGCTAACAAAGAGACGTCTCATACACAGTCATCCTCCACAAATTGGCCACACACATCATTTATGAGGGTTATACTGTATACTGTATGCTGCAGGGAACATTGGGGGAGCGGGGTCACTCATCTTCTTGTGTGCTAGCATTGACCGACACCACTCATTTGTAAGATGGCACATATCCCTACTGTTTTAATTTAATTTGCATTGCTATTTTGAGGGCCTGCTGCAGCAAAACCATAATTTAGAAATCAAAAGTCGATGTTAATTTAAATAACATCAAATCCACAAATTTATTAGTTCTGAGAGCAAAAGCAAATGGCAAGAAAATGGGAAATTAAAAGCTGGGATGCCAATTGTGTTTTCTCACCAGGCTTCACTGTCTATTTGGAAGTGGAGGGGGGAGATGCGACAGAGACTCAGTGTTAAAAAAGAAGCAGGCACTGGAGCCATGTTTTGATGAATCTTATCTAGAGCGATTAAAGCAAGAGTGCTGGAGCCTGTTAAAGCCAAATACTTGAATGGCTAGTGATCTCTCACCTTCACGCGCATCCATTTAGCTTGCAAATGAAAGCCAAGTACAGTCGACGAGAGCCGTGATGGACCTTTCTTCTTGCAAAGTGTGGTCATTACATACAAATTTTTTTGGAAGCTCTTTAGGAATTGAAACACTTGGCTGTGGTGGCCCAGCCTCACGCCGCAAAGCACAGGCCAGCTATGCCAACACACAAGGTGTTTGTTTAAGGCCTACTCATGGCAGCTGACCACAATCAGAGTCATCTGAAAAGGACTGATTGCAGCCTAATGCTTGGCTGCATTTGGAGAGAGTGAGAAATCGTGAATATCATATTAGAGGAACAATACAACTAATCAGGAGCTAATAAAGTACTAACCTATTAGTAATACATTAAAGGCCTTGTTTAAAAAGTATTAAAGGTGGCTGTTCACGCACAAGCCCTAAGGTAGTCAATATGACTCCAGTTAAGATTAGCATTTCATTAGACAGTGATATTTTGTTTTTATAGTTACAAGAATGATCATTAATAAAATCTTTGTTTGGAATTTTTAAAAATTGTGTTTTCGAAAATAAAGGACTGTACATTTTAATGCTATATATTATGAAATAAAAAAAAATAATGTCATCAACACTGGATTACAGAATGCCCTAAAGATATCGATGTAAATGGAATATATATAAATGCTGGTATGCGTTAAGCAGATCAGCCTATGTGGCTTGGCTGTTTATTTTTTTACATTCACCTTTGGAAAGGGGCATTTTTAGAGCATAGCTGCAGCCAGTTATTCACACATCACTTCATTTTAGAGGTGTTAGTGATTTGATTATGCAATTAGGCAGGTGGATGATTAAAAGCTTAATTAATAGAGATCATGATTAGTAGTTTGCTAAGTTTGAGGCGGCTTACAGTTCAACCATTTCAGATCTGCTTAATTCTGTCTTCACAATTTATTTCCCATTTATTTTCCATTTCATAATAAACAATCATGATGTAGGTCAGTCAATAAACACCCTCTTTCAGCTCACTATTATGACTTATGTGTTGTCTGTAATTACAAAACTATTTATTTAATTTGCTACCACTATCTCACCCCCTAAAACATGTATGTGTTGCATTTTGTTATTTAAAATGATTTTCTAGGAACTCAGCAAAGACTTCACAACCTGACTGCCTGTCACACTGTGATTAAGACATCACAATAATCCATGTTTGCATTGCTGTCTATATGCAAGCTTGTGTGTGTTTGTGTGTCATCTGGGTCAGAGCTAAACACCCAGAATTGAGTTCTTTTGACAACGCTGGGAATAGTGTGCATTAACTGCCTTCACAACTAACAGATCGCAAATCATATGTGTAAACAAAGTAAATAAAAATAATAATGAAATCTTAATCATGTCTGATGTCTGCAGAGGATAATAGTTCAAACTTCTATTTCCACTGAGTCTCATGTCTGAATTTAGAGCTTCTCTCCCTGTCATCAAACTCGTTCTTTCTAGCATTCTCATTTTCTCTCTCTCCATCCTTCATTCTGTTTCTCCACTGCTAGCCCAGAGAAGCAGCCCTTATTTTTTTGTTTACTTGCCCTTATAGAGCAGCCTAATCCCTGTAGCAGTGAAAGACTCCACTAAATAGGTGCTGAAGAAAAAAGAGGCAAGAGGGACAGCAGAGCCATTAAAGGAGAGTTTATCAGAGTCCCTCAATCTGTTATCACTCCTGTCCCTCTGTCTCCCCCACCAGCTGGCCTCCCCCCACTGTCATAGAACCACTGATTACAGCCTGCTGCACAGCTCGCTGGTGGGTGTGTGGGCAGACATGTGTGGCTCCTCTCCCCTGTTTGAGAGCAAGTGTAAGAAAGACAATCTTCTCTCACAGCTTTACGTGAGTCTGTATTGGTATGTTTTGGGCCTGTGTGATTCCATAGGGGCTGTTTATAAACCATTAGTATTATTCGATTAGTAATAAAAATGACTCGCATAAATGTAAAGAAAATAGATTAAAGAAAAAAGATCTTTTGTTTTTTTGGACTAAAAATGGGTAAAATGTTGTTTGTTTAATCTTGTGGTCACATAGAGGTATGCTTTAAATGTTATTTTTTTTAAATTCTACTATTGCTATATGTGTGTGTGAGGGAGAGGGACAGAAATTAGTGTTTGATTATATTTTACTATATTTTTGGTTAACTCTAACCAGGCAAAAGGCCTAGAACTGAAGTCATTCAAATTCAAAACTAAAAAATAAATAACAATGAAAGGAACTCACTGCTTCGAGCAGGATGCTACTCTGCCCCTGGTTTCTAACCAGTGGAACTTCTCCTTGCTTGCTGACTGTAATACAGCTGTGGAAACATGGACCAAACAACTGCAGATAAAGAGGACGTGGTTAGCACTGCCCCAGCTGTCATGTTGACAGAGTGAGGGGACACGTGCAGTGTATAGCATGTGCACTTCTACAAAATTTTTTGATCACAGAATTTTATGACTGACCACCAGAAACTTGTAATAAAAAAGATCATTTCTTACTAATATTCGTTAAGCAAGCAGTTTTGCATGCAGGACAACAAAGAAATCCCCCAGCCCCGAGCAGCAGCGGGAAGCTGTGTTGCCAGCCCAGCATACAAGACCACGGTGTTTGGACTCTAACGGCTGGTAATGTAAGTGGTGTGTTTACTAAGCGCTGGGTCTCCAGCACACAGTCTGTAACAAATTATAAAAGGTGGGTCTGCGTACTGGCTGAATTTCATTAAACTTTAACTAGCCTTATCTGTGGCGCGACAGAGGACAACAATAAACGCTGACAGGTATCTAAAGATGTCTGTTTGGGCTTGGAAGAGTAACTGCGGGCGAGATGTTGGCAGCTTTGTCACAGAAGAAGGGACATATGTTGTGGGCTATAAAACCATAAGGCAGATGCTGGTGTTTTTTGTGTGCCTTCAGATTGTACTCAGGTTAAAACAGCACATTGCAATTTATTTGTTTAGAACACAAATTGTCTTAATGATTGAAGTGTGTCAATGTTGGGTTTAGTTTGAGCCATCTGTAGCTGTCCTAATTTTTTTTTATTAAACAATTCATTCCTTGAGCAACATGAATAACATAAACATTACACCCTATAGGGATTTCTCAAAGGTGAAATAGAAAAATAGCAATAAGATATATTAGATATATAGAATATATATATATATATATATATATATTATATATATTGTGACGAGTCTCACCGGGTCTATTAGCGTCACCCTGGTAACCGACGCGCGGCACCTGCCCCAGCTCATCACCGGCGGACCGGGCACAGCTGCGCCGCATCATCCCGTTGCTTTAAAAAGCCGCCGTCTCCCGCCCACGGGAAAGCGAGGTCCGGAGGTGATGTTACAGCACATAACTGTTTATTTTATGTCTTGCAGAGAGCAAGTGACCGTAAGTCACACTGGGGAGCACGCACGGGTGCGCACTTTCACTACCGCCACAAGACACGGAGCACACCAGCCGCAGCAGCCCGTCCGGCTGCTTCACATCTGCACTACACCCCACGCACACATTAAATCCACCCCCCGGGGTCTTTTTCCACGAGCCTGCCTTGTTGCGTGATTCTTCACCCGTGACATCTGGTGGAGAATGCGGGCATAAATCGGTGACAGAATCACCAGCAAAAGCAGGCGGCCCCTCACTAAACAGTCCTCTTTTTGTTTCCTTTTTTTTTCCCTGTCACTTTTTTCACAGCAGCATGCCTTCCCCCACGGACATGGAGGAGATCCTCCAGCGCCTTACCGAGGTAAGCGTTCGGCAGCAGCAAATCGTGGAGCATCTGGCCACCCGTCAGAACTGGACGAAGGAAGAGCTCGCGACTATGCGCGCCCACCACGCGCCACTACCCGACCCGCGGGCACACGTCACCCGTCTGCTGCCCAAGATGATGGCAGACGACGATGCAGAGGTGTTCTTGCCGGTCTTCAAGACAACCGCGACTTGTGAGGACTGAGCTCTCGAGGAATGGGTGCGACTGCTGGCACCCCTCCTCACCGGCGAGGCGCAGCGCGCATACTTTTCCCTGCCGCCCACGGTCGCGGAGGAGTACCCGGAAGTGAAGCGGGAGATCCTCATTTACCAACAAGTCACAGAGGGAGGCTCGTTCGCCAAGGAGCAAAGGGAGGACCCCCGTCTCAAGCACTGCTGGGCCCAGGTGCGGGCCATCAAAGGGAAGGACGTCTTCCCCCAGCCCCATCCTCTCCCACACTTCATCGTCCGCAAAGGTCTGCTTTACTGCGTCGCCCAGCGGAGGGGGGAGGAAAAGGACCTCCTCGTGGTCCCYCGGACCAAAACGGAGGTCATACTGGAGCTGGCCCACTCCCATCCCATGGCAGGGCACCTCGGGGCGACCAACACGATCCAGTGGATCCGCGACCGGTTCTACTGGCCGGGCCTGGAGGCCGACGTGAAGGGGTTCTGCCAAGCCTGCCCCACCTGCCAGTGCACGGCGCCCAGGATGCCTCCCCCCAGTCCGCTCATCCCCCTGCCCATCATCGAGGTACCCTTCAAGTGGATCAACATGGATCTTGTGGGGCCGTTGCCAAAGTCTGCCCGAGGACACGAGCACATCCTCGTCATGGTCGACTATGCCACCCGCTACCCGGAAGCAGTCCCCCTGCGG
>JAZGTJ010007678.1:7855-22397 GCA_036877575.1 Botia almorhae
TAATGAAAACCCCAAATTCAGTATCTCAGAAAATTAGAATATTGTGAAAAGGTTCAGTATTGAAGACACCTGGTGCCACACTCTAATCAGCTAATTAACTCAAAACACCTGCAAAGGCCTTTAAATGGTCTCTCAGTCTAGTTCTGTAGGCTACACAATCATGGGGAAGACTGCTGATTTGACAGTTGTCCAAAAGACAACCATTGACACCTTGCACAAGGAGGGCAAGACACAAAAGGTCATTGCAAAAAAGGCTGGCTGTTCAGAGAGCTCTGTGTCAAAGCACATTAATAGAGAGGAGAAAGGAAGGAAGACATGTGGTAGAAAAAGTGTACAAGCAATAGGGATAACCGCACCCTGGAGAGAATTGTGAAACAAAACCCATTCAAGAATGTGGGGGAGATTCACAAAGAGTGGACTGCAGCTGGAGTCAGTGCTTCAAAAACCACTACGAACAGACGTATGCAAGAAATGGGTTTCAGCTGTCGCATTCCTTGTGTCAAGGCACTCTTGAACAACAGCGTCAGAAGCGTCTCGCCTGGGCTAAAGACAAAAAGGACTGGACTGCTGCTGAGTGGTCCAAAGTTATGTTCTCTGATGAAAGTAAATTTTGGAAATCAGGGTCCCAGAGTCTGGAGAAAGAGAAGACCAGCACAGAATCCACATTGCTTGAGGTCCAGTGTAAAGTTTTCACAGTCAGTGATGGTTTGGGGTGCCATGTCATGCACTAGTGTTGGTCCACTGTGTTTTCTGAGGTCCAAGGTCAACGCAGCTGTATACCAGGACGTTTAGAGCACTTCATGCTTCCTGCTGCTGACCAACTTTATGGAGATGCAGATTTCATTTTCCAACAGGACTTGGCACCTGCACACAGTGCCAAAGCTACCAGTACCTGGTTTAAGGACCATGGTATCCCTGTTATTAATTGGCCAGCAAGCTCGCCTGACCTTTACCCCATAGAAAATCTATGGGGTATTGTGAAGAGGAAGATGCGATATGCCAGACCCAACAATGCAGAAGAGCTGAAGGCCACTATCAGAGCAACCTGGGCTTTCATAACACCTGAGCAGTGCCACAGACTGATCGACTCCATGCCACGCCGCATTGCTGCAGTAATTCAGGCAAAAGAAGCCCCAACTAAGTATTGAGTGCTGTACATGCTCATACTTTTCATGTTCATACTTTTCAGTTGGCCAAGATTTCTAAGAATCCTTTCTTTGTATTGGTCTTAAGTAATATTCAAATTTTCTGAGATACTGAATTTGGGGTTGTCAGTTATAATCATCAAAATTAAAAGAAATAAACACTTGAAATGAATGAAATTAGTGAAATAAATCAACTTTTTGAAGATATTCTAATGATATGACCAGCACCTGTACAGGATATGGTTATACCTCCATATGAGACTGTCCCCTGAGGGTCTGTAGTCAGACTCTCTCTCAACTGCCGTCTCTTCTCTTCTGTAACATCTAGACCCAGATAGGACAAAGCCTGCAAAATGATTAAGACTGTTAAAATCCTTGAATCAATATTGTATTACCTCAATGTATTTTAGTGATTAAATAATGCCATCTTGACATGAATAGACATCTTGACTGCAAATAAAGCTGTATGTAGCAGCATGCAGATGTGCTTGACAAGAGTCAAGATACACTTGGATACACAAGAGGTCAAGATTGTGGCACAAATCCAGCCGTATCATTCATATACATAATCAATAGTGTTCAAAATGTATTAACAAATCAAAGCAGAAGCTTGTAAAGCTTGTAAACTAGAAAACCAACCCTAACTGCCATTTGTCTAAGATAATGACATAGCAAGTGGGTGTGGCCTGGGGCTCCACCTATTTTGCCGTAAACATCTTTTCTGGTAAATTTTCTTGGCTCAGTCCTCACATAAAAATCTTAATGAACAATACATTAAACACTGTGAAGGCACATCACCATAGATAACTTTGCACCTTGGCAAACAGCTGTTTGTGCAAAACTTATTATGGGGTGCTTTGTGCCTTTAGTCCACATTTAAGTGCTCTCGTCCATTGAAATGTAATCCTATTAATAGGCCGGTAGATTAGGGTCAACTCCAGGATCAGCAGGATTAAATTAAATCTCAGCTAAACAACTGCACCAAAACAAAGAGTAGAGACCGAGATCTGCAAGGAAAACCACACTGGGATATGCAAGGTTATCTTTATAAACAGTCTGTCGGTGACTTTGCACAGAGGTTCAGGCTCCTTTAGAAGTCAGTGGCACAGATTACAATGCGGGATTAACCCTTTACATTTACCTTATGCTTTTTTGAATCACTGTGTATAATCCTATCATTAATAAAAATACAGATTCAGAAGCAATCATAGATTGAAGAGCACAACAGGTTTAAATATCATGGGAGCCATATACTGATTCTTGAATACTAAGACAAAACAAAAAAAACGTGTCAAGTAATCATTTTGGATGAACCTGTTCAGCAGCTTCAGAGGTGTTCACCTGTTTTTGGGTTTAATCATCTACATCGTCCATCTGCTTATGAACATGTTTTTTATTTCTTATCACTCAATAGAGCTTGATATCTTTGTATCTAAAATAATGTGTGAAATGTTTATTGTTAATACTGGCAAATATTGAAGACTACAATATCAAATTGACCCAGTCAAAATCTTGTTTGTTGTAATGTTGACACAAAATCCCCATATTTTCACACATGTATTAAATCCATTAGGCATTTGGTTTGTCTGCTCTAACTAGCTACTAAAGAAGACAAACATAAAATGTAGAAAAAAACTGAGAAAAAATAACTAAGAATCACAAACAACTTCTTTACAAATTTGATGCATTTATTGTATTGTGTTTGTGACACAGAATTCATAAGCCCTCCTATAAAAACACAAATCAAGCTTACCAGATCAACCTTCTCTGTTTTGAGCCGTATGTGGGGGTCCAGAGAGATCTTGGGTTTGGAAACAGTGGCTGGTCTCTGTGCAGTGGAGGCTGCTGGGGAAAGTGGGACATTAACTCAATCACCCACATTAAAGCATTAAGTGTTGACTGCTGGTTAGCTGCACTGGAAAATGTGGCCTTAATATTTATCCTGGTCTGGGAGCTCAGATGAATATTATGTTAATATAATAAAGATTATACACTATGAATAAATTCCTCATACATTATTAATCAATGCTCAGTCGTCTTCCTGACTTCCTGTTATAGGAGACAGGGGATGATCTCCCACCCTGGGAACATGCTCCTCCAGGGGATTTAGCTGCCTTCTGATGCTCATGAGTGACAGGTTGAGCCCAGATACGTCAGCCTCACTCCAGTGCTCACAGCAGGGAATGGATTTAACAGGTGGGACTGACGGGTCACGCATTTCCTCACAATCCAGGACAACTAAAACAATCCAGATTATTGGCGCTGCTATGAATGTTTCATCAGAACTGGATGAACGTGATAAACACGCAATGTTAACAGCACAATATCACCGTGACTTATTGAAACGATGCACTTATTATAAGCACGTCATGTTTAGACTATTGAATAATGTCAGCCAGCAGTAAATGACCAGCTTTGAAGATGTTAGGAGGATGAGACACCATGTAAACAACAATAGAAACAATGATTAAAGGATGTTAAAGATCAGCATCAGCATTCTTTTAAACTTTTAATGTCAAACCAAACAAGACAAGGACCCCAAACAAGACAAGGACCCCAGACATAATACACCTCCATTTTGTAACAGTTGGATAAAAGTTATTTCAGAAATGGTTAAAGTTCAGCAGGACGGTTTAGCAGATGCTGTGTGGATTGTAAATTGTCATTTAATGCAATATCATCAAACATTTTAAGCATGCAAGGGTGTTCCAGTAATTTTTGGGGCCACTGAATATCTCTATACAGAGAAACAGAAAGATATCTGTACTTGAAAAAGTGACTTGACATGTTAACATTCAAAATACTTCTTCAAAGTATCTAAGAGCATAAAATGGTCTTAAGTGGCTTGCGCTGTATGGTTTCTATAGCAACTTATCAATCCTGTTTTTGTGCCCCAAGAAAGGATTACACGCTATGCACCGCGAACCAATCTATACTCAACAGCGACCCGCCTGCTGTGAAATGAGATAACAGCCCTATCTGACTCGACATGAAAGAGAGGCTTCCTCTCTTATGTTGTTACGTCTTCTAGAATGTGATTGTGTCATTTTAACACCTCACATGCGCGGCCGGCCCCTGGAGCACAGACAGATTATGTTTCAACTCATTGATTAAAATCCAAACACTGCTGCTGACTAATCCTCAATCTTTCTCTCTCAGAATAAATAATTGCTTTGTGATAAATCCTTTATCTCTGGGCGCTGGGTAATTTTCTTGATACATGCATCAAGGCCAAAGGTGCGATGTGTAAGGTGACTTAAGTGAACAGCTGGTTGAAACAACTGGTTTAAAGTTTACGATCACTTACTTATTCATTATTTATATTTTCCCCACATTTTAGAGTAATAGTGAACCCATCAAATCATGGAATAACAATTGTAACTGTGGGAATTATATTGGGATTAAATATACCCAAATTATATTAAAATTGCATCTTCGATGTAGTCACTTTGCCTAGAATTAGCATAATCCTACACGTGGCATTTTATCATCCAGCTCCTTGAGGTCTCTACCTGGGAAACTTTTTAAACAGTGTTGAAGGAATTGTCATCTGTGCTGGACTCTTATTAGCTGCTTTTATTCATTGTTTGGTCCAAGTAGTCCATTTCAAAAATGTCTACAAAAGTCATTTCAAACATTATCGGTAACTATGGCGTTTCAAAAAGATGCACTTTACAAACACATCCTGTGATTACTTTGCACAAAATTAACTTGTTTTAAAAGGTTATGAAATTAGAGTACTTCATTCAATAGGGAAATATGAGCCACATCAATAACAACCTGCCCTGTCCAAAAAGGTGCTGAGGGGTGTACAGCTACTATACAAATACACATACAAAATACAAAATACAAATACACATCTTATGAAGATTTAGGTTAATGTACCTGAAACCTGTATGTCTGGAGGGCCGATATCTGGGGAAGATGAAAGCACTTGAGCTGTTTCCTCTCGTTGCATCTATGAGAACAAAGTTATGAAGCATCACATGCAGGTTAAAAAGACCTGCAATGACATCACACGTTTAATGCACTATTGTAATGTAACAGGCTCTCTAACAGATTACAGAATCTTTCAGTTCACTGAATTCTGTCAATTGGTGTCTTACTAATGATCACAGAGACATGATGTAATCTGTAGACCACTCTATTAAATGCCCACCTCAGGAGATCGGACATGAACTTTTAACCGGCTGTATCCGTTTCCAACCCCTCTCTGAACTCCATTATGTAATGACACGCTGGTGGAGAAAGTTCCTTTTCCTGGAATGAAGGCAATATCCACCACCTGATCCTGACTGCACGGGAAAAATCCAGGGACAAAAGGAAATACATATTGTCTCTGTACATTTTGTAAACAACAGAAAAGTACAATATGGGTTATTACAAAACTGATGATACTCTGATACTAATACTCTTGCATCACTGCAAAGCATCCAAATTGCTGTCCCGTTATCCTGATATTTTTGTTGACTAGCAACCTTCTGTTACTGTTCAGGGACTATATGTTCTAATGCAAGGGTGGCCATTTTTAAAAAAAAAAGATTAACATTTGTATATTTTTGCTGCCTAAATAAAAAGACATTTAGCTATTTGATTGAGCTGTTAGAAAGACTTAAAGCTGCGTTCAGAATAAATACCTGAATTTGACTTTATTGAGCACACTTTTGGCCTCTTCATATGTGACACCTATCAGTGACTCCTTGTTAATGGCAATAAGCTGATCTCCAGGCCTCAGCCGCCCATCCTAAAGACAAAGACATAAAAAACTCAATGATTGCTGATAGGTCACATAATTCATGGCAGACATTCAGTCTGTGAAGGCTGCACCAACAGCATCAGCAGGAACTCAACCCTCTGTACTACTCGGCAACAGCCACATCTCTGATATCACACATAATACCACACCACTACAGCAACACCAGACCACCTACAGTAAAACATTACTGTAAAACAGCAAACAAAATCTCATAACAAGTGCTGATCACAATAATAACAATTACTATAAACTCATATGTAAATTGTCCGGAGAATTTGAGGTTAAATAATATTACAATGCAAAAACAGCGTAATGGTCGTAATAGACTTGATTGTTTTTACTTGGTTTTGTAAGATTTATATCTATATAAATCACACACACACTATCTATCATATCTATTTGTATGATTTATATATATATATATAAATATATTTTCATATATTATCTATGATTTTCAGGTGAAATGTTACCTGAGATGTTAACCAAAATGACAATCTTCTGAATGACTAAAACCAAAAATGACTTTTTAGATTTATTTCATATAGAATGAGACATGAGTTCTGGGCATTGACTGATTCTGGGTTAAAGGCTCTGAATTGGTCTGGGACTTCATATTATAAGTGTCATAGACAAACAGTGGTCTGACACTAGAAGTGAGTGTGATATTAAATATCTGTGTTTCAGCACAATAGTCCTGTAGGTGATAGGAACAGCTCCCCAATCTGGGTTTTATATTCCATTGGGAGGGTGATGCCCTAGACGGCCTGCTGTACATCTGACCTCTGCAGTTGTGCTCTGCTGTGACAGCAGATTTCCATCACAAGAACAGCACCATACATAAACCCAGCAGAGCCTGTCACTGTGTCTGACGTTTCTATCAGGGAAATGACTCAAAAGACTGGGAAAAACAATGCACAGCAGGGGGATAAACTGTGTAGATGCTTCACCGAGAGGTCTGACTACTAATGAAGAATCCTTGTCATCGACTTAACGCCATAGTGACATTTTAGGATATCAGTCTGTTTAACCTGGACCCCTTTACGATAAAGATTGCTGAATGTGTCAGGGCTTAATGGAAAGGTGTTAAAATCTGAGTGATTAAAGTGGGGGACGGTTCCTGGAGGTTTGTAATCTGTTTCTCATGACATACTAAACACTTCCTGGAAATGTGTGATTTATCCCACTCACTCCTGTTTGTTGATCTCACTGTCTCTATATCCTTCTGAGTATTTACAACAGATGCACAAGCACATCATTTGTTGACAAAATCAGACCAGTC
Source organism: Botia almorhae (assembly GCA_036877575.1). Lineage (NCBI taxonomy): Eukaryota > Metazoa > Chordata > Actinopteri > Cypriniformes > Botiidae > Botia > Botia almorhae. The sequence continues at coordinate 15,036 of JAZGTJ010007678.1, forward strand.
TACACATTTTTGGCTACATTTTTGTGCAGAACCTATCCCAGATCGAGCTGATATTTTGGTAACTCAAAAATAAGACTTATGGTAAGACTCATCATTCAGTTATTTAATTTCTAATAATACATTTAAAACATTCACACAAGCGTACGAACACATACATGCTTATACACACACACAGAGTAAGTGAATAAGAGCCTCCGTCTCACCCGATGACAATCTCCTCCAGACAGCACTTCCTGAATGAAGACTGCAGGGCCATCAGGTTTGTTAGAACCACCGCCGATGATAATACCCAAACTGCAGGAGCGAGCAATTGATATCAGCTGAATCACCCCCTCACCTGGGTGACTGAAACACATACACACAACATCATGAGAGTGTGGTGCAGTGTGATGCTAAAGTAAAGTGTATGTTGGTCAAAATAATCTGTTTATTTAATCTGAAACTTTACTATTCTTTAGTTTTAGTACCTTAGGGAACGCAGCAAGGGTCCTGTGCTGTTGTAGTTACTCTGAGAGCCAGCAGGACTGAGCAACAGTGGACTCTGAGATCTGGACGAGGACCCCGATGATGTGCTGTCCAAGTATCTGCCTGCTTTAGCAGAAAAAGATGGGTAGATATTAAGTGGGTAGATATCTATCCATTAGTAATCATTAATATAATATTCAGAACAACCGCATGATTGTGTTTGTGATGTTGCTTTAACACATAAGTTAAACAAGAACTAAACATTTAGTCACATTATGGACAGCTGTTTTTAACTGAAATTAACTGCTGTACATTGCAACACAGACAAGAAACGACATATAAACTGCCCTTCAAAAGCTGTCTAAAAGGTGCCATGAAATCAGTAGAACTTATAATCTTAAAAGTTCTCTTGAGTTTTGCCATTGTCAAAGAAAACCATATAAAATATCCAGACGACGCTATCTGACCACAACTCCTGTAAAATCTCATTTGCATTTCTAAATTAAAGAGTTGAAATGAAACTCTTTGCAGTGCTTGAGGCAAGTTACATCATTAGAATATTTAACATATGGGGGGAGTGGGGATAAGACCAGTACTGTAAGCATGCTCACTCTTAACCATATTTTCCTGCAGAGTGTCTTTCCTCCGGCAGAAACAGATGTTCACAATTTCATAATACACAAATGCTCTGTCTTAAGCCATTTTCAATGGCCGATTTATTTCTACCCCTTTAAAGAATAATTGACTTAAAACAAGATTGTTTTTTAGTAAACAAAACCATTTCATTTGTCCCTTATTTTTTATATTTCAGTATAAATGTAGAGGTTAAAAGGTCAGAGATGTTTATGATGTATGATGTAAATGTACCCAACGATTGTTTGCAATTTGGATTATGTTACATGAATCTTCATCATATCAGGAAAGGAGTGAAGTTAGAAAAGAAGACATTCTAGAACACCAGAACACAGAAACGGATGCATTTAGTTTAGGTATTAAAGCAATAGAAACATACTAAGCTGAATAGGAGAATTCCTGGTTGATCCAGTGCTGCCACTTGATCCATATTTTTCAAGAAGCTCCGCAAATTCCTGCCTACACAAAGACAAAGGAGAATAAAACAGTAACAACATTTAAAACCTTCAATCACATCAAACAAAAACCTAAATTCCTTTAGACACCTAAATGACATAACAGTGCTTACAGTCCTCAGCTTATGTAAGAACAGCTTGCATGCTTCCAAAATAATATCATGCAAATAATGTTTTTAGGATGCAATAGTGAAGGATTTAGAATTGTTATCTATGAATCCAAATATGCTCTAAGCAGACAGACGTGGGCTGAATATGATGATGAAATACTTCAAATCATAAAACAGACAAATACCCAATGGCCAGTGTTATTCATTTATTTTAAAGTTTTTGTTCTACTGTACGTATGTAGTGTGTAAAAGTGGTTGACTGATATGAGTTTTTTTAATGGCCAATCTCAATGCAGGTATCAAGAGAGCAGGATGGCCAATGGCTGATACAACATAACAGTGACAAGTGACACACAACATTTCTCAAAATTAACAAACGCTAAATATTTACTCCCAAAAAAACACTAAAATAAGAATAAAGCTTGTACCTTAATAAACCAACATTGAGAAACCTTTATTTGAAAGAAGAAACCTGCTCAGTTTTTACTATATTTCCGTTTGGTCATTTGTCATCAGGCTATTGAGTAAAAACAATGAATGCGGAGTTCTCTCTGTCCACCTTCTGTTTCAGTATTCCCTTCCATCCTTCTCCCAGAGCATTTCCCCTGACAGCTCTTGAGTGTCAGATGTAGGTCAGCAGAAATGTCTGTCACTGGACTCTGAGCTTGTTCACTTATGGATGTGCTGTTATTACACACCGGTGCACATCTGCAGACACTGGCCTTTTTATCTACATGCAGGTGACCCTGAGTGAGATGATCATTTCTCTAAAAATTTAAGTTTTATGATTACTGTAAAAAAAATACATGCAAACATTGTATATTACTGTAAACAAAAAAGTTCATTCAAAAAAAGTCACATTTTTGGCCAGTTCAATCACGACACACCTATACCTGCAGTTTATTTACTTTATAAACTGAACACCTGGCCATGATCAACACACACTTTCAACTCAGATGACCTCTTTACCGTACCGTCAAAACTGCTCTGTTCCACACAACAAAAACACATGGTAATCACTGGCTGTCAACTCAGTGTACCCAAAGAATAAAAAGTGACTCTGAGTCCCTCTTTAAAGAAATATGTGTATGATGGCAAAAGACAAAACTGCAAAAGTAAACTAAGCATGATTACAAGGGTTCAAAGCAATATACAGTTCCTCACTTCTCCGACCCTGCACTCCTCAACCCCATGCTAAAAATATCTTTCAGATGCTAGGTGTACTCTAGGTAAAAGCTTTCAAAGTGCATGATGCAATGCAAAAAGAGCTCTCTCCTCCGTTTTCTTCATCCTCAGGACAGGTTATCAGTACGGATTAAAGCAAGAGAGGTCGGCCAAGGTTGTGATGCATAATGTGGTAAGGAGCTGACTCAAAGAGGGCTGAGCTGAATAAACCACAGCAGATACATGCACATTCTAAACATCTTTCCTCATGTATACACACAAACAAAAACCCCTGAAATGCTGCGATCAGTCATTCGGTCCCGGAAGACTTCCAGGTTGTTGATATGCGGGTGGAGGTCTTTGCATGGGGGGATAGGCATAATCCCCTCAATGCGCATTGGTTAAGGGCAGATTAAAGCATGGAAACGCAAGGACTCATCTCATCGTGGTCACAGCTTAAACCGTGAGCCTGCTCTCATTTTCTCTCACACTCTCCCAGTATCACCATGCATGTAGCGCAGTGTGACCTCTTCATTTATGCAAACTCTGAGCTAATGTTACTACTGTACAGTCTCCTGCTGTTTTCAGTAAACACATCCCATATCCTGCATTTTGCTCATCTAGAAGATGTGAATGCCAGGAGTTAAAACTAAAATTCACCCAAACATGAAATATCGTCTGTCATTAACTCACCCTCATGTCATTCCAAACCTTTTTTGCCTCTGAGAAACACAAAAGAATATTTTCTGAAGTCCATTGATAAACAAATAATGGTAGACCCATTGATTACCATTGTGTGGATACAAAACTACTGAGACATTTCTCAAAATATCTTCTTTTGTGTTCCACAGAAGATTATAAATTATGGGAAATTTTTCATCTTGGGGTGTATTATCCCTTTAAACTGTACATGTGGCTTAAATAAAGGACTAAACTTATTTGACATTCCGCCTCAATTTTATTTATTTATAATTAACAATGAAAACACATCTCATTTAACTGCTGTTTGGATAGGTCACTAGCATGGCCACAAGCATGAACTGCATGCATGAACATGTTTTTCTATTCAGAGGTTTTCAAGAGAGGTTAGTTGAGGGCAGTGAAGGGGTTGTTGTATGACAGTCCTGCTCTAACAGACCCAAGCTGCCAGATAACTCTTTACACAGCTCACCATGGGACTCACATGTACTGCCAACACTCAGTCAGATCTGGTTTATGAACAAAATTATTCATCTTTAATTAAATTATTTAACGTGTCTTCTAAGGGGTGGACATTCAAATGTAAGATGCTTAGGTCACACATCCATAAATCTATGTATGATTAAGATGATCAACAGTAATCGATGATGAGAGTGTTTAAATGATGCCAAGGGTTTGGATTTATTAAATGTCACCAGTAAGTGTCAGTTTGGGAATTAAAGGATTAGGAACCACCAGAAACAAAAATCACAAAGCAAACCAAAGACCCTGTCCTAATAAATACTTTCAGCAATGACACTCAGACAAATCTCAGACATGTTATTCCACAATTTTATGCTGTTTTCAAAATGAATGTTCTGGGCTGCTGAGTTACTGCAACATTATTATTTCTGTTGTTATGACAGAAGGACCAGTGTCTTACCTGGCTTCCTCATCTCTGGCTATCAGAAGGCGCATGTGATTGGTTAATGAAGCTGCTCTGAGAATGTCCACCGCTCTGAAATCAAAGAAAAACATCAAACACAAAAGTTCAAAGCCGTGATGAAAAGATGACCAGTCTTAGAACTTCTCTCAGGAAGAGGTTAAGAGGAATAAAGGATCTACACATTACAGTCCTGCAGAGGCATTTTGAAGATCAATATTTACACTGATTTGTTCAGAAATAAGAGAACAACAGATGGGGGTATGTACCTCTCACTTGTGACACCAATCAAGCTTTCACCATTCACTTCTAAGATTTGGTCTCCAGGCTGCAGATTTCCTAAAACAAAGCATTTATAAAATTAAAATCTTATAGGCCTTGTGAACTTGCTTGGTTTAGCTAAGACCATAAGCAGCTATCACTTAAATTAGTGTTGTCCAAGTTCCACTCTCTCTGGAATCACAAAGTCTATAATACAGTATATAGTACAGTATAGCATTAAATAGTGTTGTAGTCCTTTTATATAATTAGTGAAGTGACATGACATTATGGTCATAAACATGTATGGCCAAGAATAGTGACCCATACTTGATATTTGTCCTCCGCATTCAACCCATCCAGTTAGTTCACACGCTGTGGAGTAATGAGTTGTGAACACAGACACTACAAACACAAACCCAGAGCAGTGGGCGGCACTGCTGCGCCCAGGCAACAATGTTTCCTGCCAGCATTGGAACTCGAGGCCACAAGTAGGTCACAACTGCCCAAAATATACAGTATAGTATACAGTACACGAATATTAAAATTTTATAACACATTTAAAATTTTAAATAAATAAAGAACACATTTATTTTAAGCATGTTTTACTAAATTAGGCCATCTTAATAAAAGACTGAATAATGAGAAGGCTGAAGTGACTCAAACAACTAGGTCATGTTTGGTTGTATTGGGGAGAGTTAGAGTGGTTTTCTAATTTAAGAGTTAAATGATGTCTCAGGAATTATGTCACCACAACTTTTGGGGCAGTCACATTAAAGGTTCCTCATTAGTTTTAGCTAATTGTGATAATAGTGTACTGAAAATAGAGACAATTCAGTCCTCATTTGAAAACATCTCCCTTCAGATGTCCCAGGTCAGAATAGTTTAGTATTAATAATAGTTTACTATTACTAGTAAACTAGTAGTATCAGCATTTCACCTAAATATTACCTTTTCACTGTCACGCATGTTTAAAAGTCACCTTGAACTATAGCATTTTTTGAAAAGCTGCCTAGGAATATCTGTCTGCAGGGTAAACGTTAGCATGCCAGATTTGTTTTTTTGCAAGCCAAAAAGTGCAGTCAGGTTTCAGCATGCTGAGATCTCTGAATAGTGAGTTGACAGCTGAATAACGTGAGGAGGCTAAAACAAGCCTAGCCGCTGTGTACGCATGCGCCCACATAAGCTTCCATATACCTCATGCGTGGCAGCAGCAGAATGGGAGACAGACTCTAATTCCAGCCCGTCAGGGGCATTAACTCTAAGCACAGGGATGATGCTAAACTCCTCTTCACACGTGAGAGATTTAAGCAGAGGTATATGCAGTGAGACAGACAATGCGTTTCCCAGAAACGTAAACAGCTGCATTGACATGATTTCCTCATTCAATATGTTTACAAGCATTACACTTTGCTTGATATTTCCATTAAGTAGCAAAAATGTAAATTTTTTTATTTTGAATGTTCTAGGAACATTCAATAAGTACATTTTTTGATATTTTATTAACATTATTGTTTCGTTATAAGAACATTATTCAAGCATTTATTAATTCCATAACTTTTTAAATGTTCACTTAACAACTTAAGAATAACAGAATAAGAATATTTGATATGTTAAATGTTAAAAAATGTAAAAAAAAAAACATTCTGCTAATATTACTGCAAGAACATTTTTCATCATTTTGAGAGAGCATTAACCAACATTCTGATCATGTTTCCTGTTAGTTGGCAATGGCTATGGCAATGGTGCATAATAACAAAATTTATTTGCTTTGTTCATTAGCAAAAGCTGTCCAAAATAATGAGGATCAAAGCAATTTAATTAAGCTTGCAGGTCAGAACAGATGTGAATTTATATTAAGATGTTTAAAGCGTTTAGGTTCAAACTTTGTTTAAAAGGTTTTGGAGATTGTCTGTAGAGATGTTAAGGCAAGAAACTGTAAAGCTGACACTATGACAAAATATTCTATCATTGATCTTCAAAGAGAACATACCATCATTGGAAGCAAGGCCACCAGGTAAAATCCTCTTCACATAAACTCCATATTCCTCTCCTGTTAGTTCTTTCACTCCACCAATCACTTTAATACCTTTGGAAGAGACAAAGTATCATCATATACACTTCCTGCAAGTGTAAACAGAGATTGTTAGCTCCACAGTCTTGAACATGTGGATCACAATACTATGCTAGTATTGGTAATAATGTAATTTTTCTACTATGTTTGTTAGTCACTTTGGAACACTCATGCATTTGGCAGTTTCTGGATAGCTATTGCAGCTATTGCATTCGACAAACTGGACATATACTATATTGACAAAAGTATTCACTCATCTGCCTTTAGATGCATATGAACTTAAGTGACATTCCATTGTTAATCCATAGGGTTTGATATGACATCGGCCCACCCTTTTCAGCTATAACAGCTTCAACTCCTCTGAGAAGGCTTTCCACAAGGTTTAGGAGTGTGTTTATGGGAATGTTTGACCATTCTTCCAGAAGTGCATTTGTGAGATCAGACACTGATGTTGGACGAGAAGGCCTGGCTCGCAGACTTCGCTCTAATTCATCCCAAAGGTGTTCTATCGGGTTGAGGTCAGGACTCTGTGCAGGCCAGTCAAGTTCTTCCACACCAAACTTGCTCATCCATGTCTTTATG
>JAZGTJ010007679.1:0-22393 GCA_036877575.1 Botia almorhae
GTGGTGGAGCTCAGCCACTGGCTGCAACAGCTGGAGGAGAGACTGAAGACAGACGCTCCCCTGTGGGGCGAGAGTGAGCCAGGAACCCCTGACTGCTCTGAGGAGCTGAGAAGAGTGGAGGAAATCCACAGAGAGCTCCTGATGAGGAGGTACATATGGTCAATCTGTGTGTGTGTGCGTGAGCCAACACATGTATGTGTGAATGATCAGTATATAAGGTGATTATGAGCTGGAACGCCTGCATGTGTTTGTTTTTCTCTCTTCTCTTTTACAGGGCATCTCTTGAACGTCTGTGTCAGTCTTCTCTCACCCTGACAGAGGGATGCAGATCACATAAGGATATGGCAGCAGAGTTGCTCTCGAACCATGAGGCATTGCTACAGGGGGCCAGTATTCGACTCCGCGGCCTGCAGGAGTACCGGGCGCTGGAGGAGGCGTTAAAAGCAGTGGAGACCTGGTTGCAGGATGTTGAGGGGAGGGTGGAGGAACTTGAGAACACGGAGGGGACTAAAAAGGAGGTGGAAGATAAACTTGAGCGGGCACAGGTATGAGCAGAAAGATCTTAGGAAACATCTGAAAAATCTAAACAATGATATACAGATATTTTATATTGTAAGTTATGAACATTACTTTACAGTAGAATAGAAAGAATATATAGAATATAAAGTACCAAGTGGATGTATATTAATATATATATATATATAGATATATATATATATAGAGAGAGAGAGAGAGAGAGAGAGAGAGAGATTATGTATAGAAACATAAACAACATGTATATCTGTTTACATGCATTTTATGGCATCCACATTTTGTTTTGATGTGCTTTAAAAGGGCATTATGCTTATTTACCTTCCTGGATGTATCATAAAACAATTTATCTGCTAGTTTTACCCTCCATATATTTGGTTGTCCTGTTTTTACATGTAACATTAAACTGACAATTCCCCAGTACTATTTAAAGGGGAAGTCATATTTTTAGAACAGCTAGTCAGTATGTATGCAGTAGCTATAATGGTTTGTTTCCTCTCATCCAGGATATCCTGCTTATGAAGGGAGAGGTTGAGGTAAAGCTCAACATGGCAGCTGGGAAGGCCGAGCTCCTCTTTAAGAGCAACGGAGAGGTGCAGAGAGAAGTGATCAGCTCTAAGCTTCAGGAAGCTGCAGACGGCTGGGCAGCACTGCTATTGAGAGCCATGAACTGCCACAGGTACTGTGACCCTGTGACCTATGACCTCAATACACTTAGTGACCTTAGTGGTTTAAAAGCTTTGCTTCCTAAATGATCATCAATGCAGAGCTCCTATGTTAATGGAAACATCAATCGTAATATAATTAGCAGGGCCATTTAAGTGTTTTGGGTCAGGAGGGATAAGAGAGAAAATATAGTGGTCTGTTTTAAATTGGCAAGTGTGCTTGACTGCAGGTGCCAGCCACCTGGGCTTTTATTCAATTATACTCTTTGTCACTATAGTAACCAAGTTATTATCTGGCTCTATCAGTTTCAATTAACACCAGGGGTGTAATGATGGGGCTGTTTAAGCTGAATAATGTGGTCATGGTTTGATATCGGGGTACATCGAAAAAGTGTGTTTATGGTGCTATAAAGGCCATTCTAAATATATTCTAAATAAACTAGTTTTTATATTTATTTTTATTATTTTTATAACTAATTTTCAAAAATGGTAAAAAAATATATTTTTTGTAGTACTTTTTGTAGTAGTTTGTTGTTTTGTTGTAGTAAAATGTTGTAGTTTGTAGTGTTTTCCTAAATTTTGTAGTGTTGCTGTACCTCAACTGGTAAAGCATTGCATCAGCGGTGCAAAGGTTGTAGGTTTGATTCCCAGGGAACACATGCTGATTAAAAAAGTATACTGTGAATTCACTGTAAGTTGCTTTGGATAAAAGCATCTGCCAAATGCGTAAATGTAAATGTATTTGATGTGCTTAAATGATAGCGTACGCTGGGGCAGTTGTGGCCTACTGGTTAGTGAGTTGGACTTGTAATCAGAAGGTTGCTGGTTCAATTCCAGCACTGGGGGGTTGCAACTGAAGTGCCTTTGAGCAAGGCACCTAACTCCCAATTGCTCCCCGGGCGCAGTAATGTGCTGTCCACTGCTCCGTGTGTGTGCGTGTTCACGACTTGCAGTGTGTGTTCACTCCTCACCAGTGATGGGTTAAATGCAGAGGTCACATTTCGGGTATGGATTACCATATCTGACAAATAGGTCACTTTCACTTAAACTGGCATCGACTCCACAAGTCCACAAAACCTGAAGATCCATGTTATCCCAATATGATTTTAGAAAGTTCCAAAGATTATCGTATGGGCTTCAATGCATGCAAGGAAATTTGGCATTAAGAAATTGATTTTCAGTGTCACAAATTTGCTTATTTGACTAGAATTGTGCCGAAATCTAAATATTTCTTTTAACATCAAAATGGTTCCTTATTTAAAATCTTTTTATCTTCCCTGTATCTTTCACTCTTGTTTTTAGCCGATTGGAGTGGACTGTTAATCAGTGGGATTTGTTCATGGAATCTCGTGCGCAGCTGCAGAGGTGGCTGGAGGGAGTTGGGCTGGAAGTTAAAGGTCCTCTGGAGCCTCAGCTCGGACCGCGGGAAAAACGGAAGCAGCTGGAGAGACTCCGCCTGCTGTTGTCAGATGTTGAGGACCACCAGGAAGCTCTGTGCTCTCTGGAGGAAAGTGCGACTGAACTGTACAAACGCACTGGAGACCCCGTCTTCAAGGAGGAAGAAATGATTCTCCTTAGGGCGCAATTTGAGGATGTCAAAGCTGCAGCAGAGGTAAAGGGTTATAAAAGCCTGTTGGATGCCTAAGGTGTAATAGTGAATGAATGAACAATTTTATGTTAAAATGCAAATTATTTCATTAATATTTAAATATTGTTTTATTTTTTGCACCTATGAAATAGGTGAATATTTTAATTTCATATTTTAACTCATGAAATATGAGTTAATTATTTTGTCCTATTTAGGAGAGAGTCAGGCTGTCAGAGGATGTTGTCATTGAACATAAGAAGTACATGGAAACAATCAGGGAGCTCACTGATTGGCTAACGGTGGTGGGGGAGGAGCTTAAGCGATGCTCTGACCCATCTGGTGACTCTGCCACCTTAAGTCGAAAACGAACTAAAGTTCGGGTAAGAAAATGTATTAACATATTAAATTTCTATATACTGCAGAAGCAGTTTTTTTAGATAATCTTATCTTTCTATTGTAATAAGATTTAGTGAACTTTCTATTTATATTGTGTGTTAAAACATCAGTCTAATGTAATTTGAAGTCTTTATGAACCCAAATAAAGAAGGTATATAATTCACATATTTAATTCAATTTATTACTGGCATATATGGAGCTGTACACAGTTTTGAATGGTGTAAAATAATTAAGAACAAATTCATTCTTTTAAGCAGATGAGATGGTGTGAGACTGCACATAAAATGATGTGAGACATTGATAAACATAATTGCATTTCATCAGCACTTATGAATGTAGCTATGTGTGTGTGGGTGTATAAATGGATAGATAGAGGGATATGTGTTTTTATTTACCCTGTGAGAAAGGTTGCACTAGAACAGCAGCCGGTTAACACAGCACAGAGCTTCATATAACAACATTGCACACAGAATTTACTAATAATGAAATGCAGAATATAAAACTCATTCACAAAACACACAACATAACTAATTGCATTATTACCTTTACATTTATGCATTTGGCAGCCGCTTTTATCCAAAGCGACATACAATGCATTCAATTTATACATTTTATGAATGTGTTTTCCTTGAGAATCGAACCCACAACCTTTGTGCTGCTAACAAAATGCTCTACCTGTTGAGCTACAGAAGTACTGCTGTCCAGGGTCAAGAGTTTTGTATCTGATCCTCTTACAGGACTACAGATCAATAAAAGCAGGTTCCTAGGTTTGACTTTTTAATGGAACTGCAGTATTTCTGTGCTGATTTGCTTGTTACACCTTCTGCTCATCTCCACAATACGATGTCAGAACATGAGGTGTGTGTTCAATGAGGAAAATGAGAGTGAGAATGATACCAGAAGCAGTGAGAGACCAATAAGAGGTGTTAAAAGAGAGTGAGAAAAGGGGGAGAATTGGTGGGAAATTTCGGTGTGTTTTACACCTTTATCCCAGGATAATCAGTGCCAGTCAGAGAGAGAGAGAGAGAGAGTTCGTACATAACTTAACATTTAATCAACTGGCATCTACTTTTCAGTTAAAACATATTTTTTTAATGTTTTTTGTTTATAATGTGCACAGTTTTTGGGGGGTTTTAAAACAAAAACAGCTTCACCAATACTTCTGTCATCCCCTTTACACTGAGTATTTTGGAGAACAGTTGTGTTCCAAAAAAGTTTATTTAATGTCTGTTTAGTTTTATTAGAAACGATAAGTGACAGTGAACATAAGTGAACATATCTCTGCCAGGCAGAGTGAGACTTTGAAAATTTTGATTTATACATTTTTTTGTAGCTTTATTAGGCTATGTGTTATTACAAACCAATTAGTATTTAAAATTATTAATTTCAGAATAAGTCATTTTATTTTCATGATCAAATTTATTTGACTGTTAGTTAATTACTGTTAAGTAAACGGTTATTACATAGATGAAGACGTTTTGTTTATCTGGGCTGTAATCCACGTGCCTCAGTTTAAGAATCACCCCCATGACAAAAATAAATTGTGGTTATCCTCACATTCCAATTTAATATTAAAATGCTTTTTTATTGTCATATTTCTGTATGATTGCTAAGTAGAATAAAGGAAAAATGTGTTTCAGAGTAAATTAATGTATACATTTATTAATGCATGTCTAATTGGGATGTAAGAAAATTACACTCAGGCTGGAAACTAAAATAAGTTCAGAGTCATGTATGGAGATGATGGTTAGATGACTAAAACTGAAGGGATGCGAAAAAGAGCAGCTATCATTTTTTATAGAGCGAGAAAGTCGAAGTAATAAAGAACGTGAAAAGGAGTTTTTAATACCGTGAGAAGCCGCGGCTAAAGCAGTTGAATAACAGGCAGTCACCGATGCCGCAGTTTCCGTAGCAACTTTACCCTCCCTCTCTCATTCCCGCTCCCTCCCTCTCCAGGAGCTGCTGGAGCGCGGCGTGTGCGAGGGGCGCGAGCGGCTGCGGCGTGTGCGGCTAAGCGCAGAGAGAGCTGGAAGGCACACGGCGGCAGCGGGCTGCGAGCTGATGGATGGAGAGGTGGCGGCTTTGGCTCGAGCCCTGCACCAGTGGGAGGTAGCATCCCTAAGAGCCCGCGACGCACTGGAGACGGCCGTGGCAGCCGCGACAGGGGCCGAGAAGGAGCAGACGCGGCTGACAGCGCAGTTGGAGGGAGACATGGAGAAGCTGGAGGTGCAATTAAAGGAGTGGAGCGAGAGACTGAGCGGCGCAGAGAGGAGGAATAGCGGAGCTGCTGTGGTGGAGGGATGGACGGTCGCCAAGGTAATTGGGTACAGGCGGGAGAGATGGAGAACATGGTGGGAGGGGGGGCACGTATAAGGTAAAAGGTATTTAATTAGAATATAGATTATGTAAGATCTCACACAGCCACATGCTGTTTACAGAGTCAACGGCACAAACATTTAAGAAGTCTCACTCATTTCAGTGTGTTTGTTGGATAGTGTTTGTCCCATTTCTGTCGCAACACCAGATATTTTTAGAGGTTATATCCAGCAAAGGGAACATAATACTTAATTATCTTTATAAAATATGCAATTATACATTTTCGATATTTCTTTTATAATCGCTTTCTTTCCGTTTGACTTTCTCACATTATCATATAGTAAGTCGTGATGTTTTCCTTTTAGCAGAGGTTGTTTTCACTCTCATTTGCCTCTTGCTGCTGAGATAATTAAAAAAGTGCATGTTTCTTTTCGTTTTTATATACATTATTATTTTTCATAGGCGGTCATTTTCAAATCGGTCACTGTTTCGCTATTTTTCACTTTGTCCAAACACGCGTTTCCGGTGTCCGGACTTGTTTGTGTTACACGCTCGTTTGCGCGGCACAGGCTCCTCAACATCTGACAGCTGACTCCCATCGGGAGCGAGAGAGAGGAGAGGGGAGGCGGGGAGGAAGGAGGGTAGAATGTGAAAGGAGGAGGGAGGAAGAGGGAGACAGTGAGAGCACAAGCGAGAGAACATGTCGAGGGCGGGGAATAGCGAATCAGAGCCACAGAAGAGGGTGAAAGAGTGCAGCACGTGAAGAGGAAAACAAGGAGGAGTGGAAGAAGGAAGAGGAGGAGAGAATTCAGAGGAGGAAGTGTTTTATGAGGGAAATCAGGGAAGCGTCAGAGGGAGGGTGGAAATGCAGAGAGACATGACTCAGGCTCTGTTTAATTTCAAGCATGTTCGGAGGAGTGGGAAGGCTCCCTGCTCTTGCTGAGGAACAGAAATGTTTTTGTAAGAAGCCTGTTTTGGAGTTGAATAGAGCTGTGTGTTAATGCTCATATGTGTGCGTAGCAACACTTAGCAAGAGGGAGCATCAAGCTGATAAATGAGATTTTGGACGTCAAGCATGCCCTCTGCATTGACACTCACTCCTGCTGTGGGTGTGTATGTGTGTTTGTGTCCATCAGGGTGTTTTAGAGGGGCTTCAGGCAGCCGAAGTTATGGAGGAGAAACTGAAGGCGCAGCTCAACGAGCTGTGTGGGTTCTCCGGAGATCTGAGTCCCCAGTCGGACAGGGTCAGTGCTCTTATCAAGCTACACAACAGGTGAGTGCTGGAGACACGCAGGGTATTTAAATGAGGTTAAATGACTTATGCATGAGGTTAAAGGTTTTAGAGTCAAGCGGTCACAGTCTGTTTTCATTTAACATTCCATTTCCTGGATGTTTGTTTTGTTTATTCAGACAAGTAAAACATTGTTTCCTACAGAGCTCTCCATAATGTGTTGCTGATTTTAATGGCTACATATTTAGGTTTCTTTATTTTTCTAAATGTATTTTTCAAAATGTATGCTGTTATCGACCATAAAGATTTAAACATTTGGAATATATTTATAAGCCATTTGCAATCCGTTTTTGCAATTCTGCCTGTCATTTGTAGAATGACTTAACGTTGTAAAAAGTGCATTTTAAACGATTAATAAATCAGTTATTTTCGGTGCAAATGTGCCTTATTTCTATGTTAATCTGGTTTATAGATTATGACTTATTTGCAAAAGTTTGATTTATGCAAATTATGATTATTATGCAAATTATAGGGCAATTATGATTTGCCCGATATAAATTGTGTTGCTCTATTGGCTATATTAGTAAATATTCAAGAGATATTTAAGTCATTTTTTTAGCATTTATAGAAGTAGTAACTTGTGAAATAATGATTAAATGATGTCAGCTGTCAGCAGGTTCAATTTATAGAATGTTTAGTTTGTTCCAACCAGTTATTTTATCAGCTGAGAACATGCTAAAGATGTTATGCAAATAACATTGATTGTTTTTTAAAATAGTTCAAAAAAATGAGTTAAAAATATGAATTCAAACAATTAAAATACAAATAAAATGCCATTAAAGTTAAGGTTAATTAAAGTGTGTAATAAGATAGATAAATAGATTGAAATTACTTTTTTATAAATAGTTATGAATAAAGTAAGTATATATGTTCTTTATGTATATATGTTCTATTTCTTTCTTCCTTCTTATTTATATATTGTAGTTTGTTTCTCCACACATGTTTCCTTTAATTTGTTACTGAATACACTTACACATATAAATTGTGTGAATTGAGGTGAATGGAGTGTTGTGATATATTACACCTCACCGTGCTACATCAAAAAGTGTGTGTTTCAGCTGAAAGCACCTGTCATGACAGCAGGCTATGCCTCGTTAGCATTCTTTTCAAGTATAACAGCCAACAAGAAAAAAACATGCTGCTTATCTTCCCTTCACTGTCCACTTCAGCCTCATCCACATTCACATGTGTGTGTTTGTGTGTGAACACATGCTAGTGTATTCTTGTGTGTATTGGTTGTGCTGCGCTTTCACTTTTTGATACACAAACTCCTCCTCTGAGAGAGCCTGTCATTAAAACAGATGTCTGCACATCCCGGGCTATAGCCCCCCCCCATACACAAACACATGAACACACACATATATGGATGTTAACCCCCATCCCCCTTTTCACCCTTTCCTATTCTAATATACCGGTGTGTGTGTGGATATGTGTGTGTCTTTCTGTCGGTTTTTCCAGTCTGAGCCTGCGAGCCTCCCGGGAATGCCAGAATAAGGAGAAGCTCCTAGAACAACGCTTCCGTTCCTCTCTGCGTGACTTCCGTCAGTGGATGGTCAATGCCAGTATCTCCACAGCCAAGTGCTTTGACTGCCCTCACAGCATCCAGGATGCCTCTGCTGCTCTCCAGAGGATCCAGGTGAGTGGAAAGGTCGTGGAATTAAGGTTTCCTGTCCAGGAGGGCTCAAACTAACTGGGAAAGATGCAGCACTTGTGGATTACAGCCAGGTCACCACAGCAGGTTGTCTGTTTGCCTGTCATGTAAGAGTGGCCAGCATTTGATAAAGTGACTATCTATTCTCAGGTCCCACGGGCCAGTTTATGGGACCACTGTTCGCCAAAGATGTGCCAGACTGGGATATTTATGACTCCAATTAGCACAGCAGAAGACCTGTGAGGGCACAGGCAAACGCACAGTAATGATGTATAGCTGGGATGAAAGAGACATAGTTAAGTCTGGACTGAACATGTGGCTGCAGAAAGCTCCACAGATTTCTGCAGAACACCAACACATGTTGAGGGTTCAGCACCTGCAGAAACCTGGCCAAATGAAATTGTATTATTTAAGATAGACAGAGAAAAGAACGTCAAGGTTCTCTGCAGTTTCAAAAATAGAAACAGGGTGTCCGTCAGCCAGTGATAGCTGGAGTCTATAACATTAACTATTCCACTCATTCTAATGGGAACAATCCATTTCTGTGGTGTCAGAAATGTTCTCTGCAGTTTTAAAAATAGAAACAGCGATTCCGTCAGCCAGTGAGCGCTGGAGTCTATAACATAAACTATTCCACCCATTGTAATGGGAACAATCCATTTCGGTGGTGTCATGAGTGTTTTATTTATATATTTTATACACACAACCAGTACATGGCAGTGACAGGAAAACATAACACAAAATGGTTGGCCAGTAATGATGTACAATGATAATAACAGCATATATTGTGCAATAAAATAAAATAAACATATCTCTCTTTTGGATCTGGTGTGGAGTGCACACCATATAATAATATTTATAACTATAACAATAAATAAGTGGGCACTTGGTAGGCTAAGGCCTGTCATTCAGTAAATTACATCTTAAAATGATCTTTGAAAAGGCTTTCAGCTACCAACAAGAGTGTAGTAGTATTCTCAGCTTTTTCCTGTTTAACCTAGGTTACCACATTTAAATCTATTCCACAGAATTTATTAGAATTAGCAGAGAAAAGATATAACACAGGTACACACAACTGAGTTGAGAGGGTATGAAAAAATAGAGAAAAAGTGTTACTGACAGCAGTAAAATAACGCACAACAAAACAATAGGGATGCTGGTGTAATGCATGATGCTCATTTTTTATTTACAGTCTCAGATTTAAATGTAGACCGATGTTTCTGCATGGCTTACTGCCCTGAACCACTAACACATGCTTTGGGTCATGCTTTGGGTCATATGTAATTGCATCTGTACCAGTTGAGTGGAGAAAGAGGGAAGAGGAGAGTGGGCACCTCACAGATGGCAGCAGATCCCTGCCGGGTGCCTGTCGGTGTCTGTCCGCGACTCATCTCACTGGCTGTCCTCTAATCTGTGATAGTCTGCTTGTGTCTGTGTGGCTCATCTTTCTCTTTCTGCACTGCAGGAGTTCATGAGTGACAGGCAGCAGGGCCAGGCCCGACTAAACGCTGTCCTATCGTACGAAGAGCAGCTTAGTAGTGTGGTGGCTACTGAGAGGGTGGAAGCCATAAGGGCCAAAGCAACAGCAGCCAAAGATGATTGGAGGAGCCTAATGGAGAACTTACAGAGAAGAGAGATGGACTTACAGGTAAAGCTGAGCTGTGTGTTTGTGTGTGATTGATTTAAAAGACCCCAGGACTGAAATACAGTTTTGCTGTTTGTAGTCAATATCAGTAAGCTTTTGAGCCATCTACTGTACATGGTAATGTACTCTATACACTATTTAATATTTATAGCCTTTCTCCTTCTGAAAAACTTAAACTGACTGTTTAAATAGCGGCTGAGATAATGTCATTAATATGTCCAGTATGTCAACACAAGACCGAAACGCATGCTCATTAAGAGCAATATTAGAGCACATTTGCTGTTGAATAAACAGTGAAATGGTCATTTGAAAACTAATGAGATTTCACTGCTGAGTACACAGTGCAATGCAGAAGTAGAAATCAAGTGACCCACAAAATCTGGCATTACTTGTTATAATTGCAGCTGCTTTGGACAAAACTAATTAACATGAATTACATTAAAATGTACATGCATAAGATGCATTTATTGCTTGGCGCTTTATCACACTGCATCCATTAAGGATACAATGTAAGTACGAGTTATGTCATTCAAGTTATGCTCCTGGTGCACTATGCACACCTTAAGTTCAATAATCATTTACATGATTTTTTATGCCTTAGAAATGTAAAGATTTCATATTATGTAATATATTAACTATTTTTACTGTTGTTGCAAATTCTGATTATTTATACTCATCACCAAGAAAGTGGACATAGATTTGTAGCGAATGTGAGAACAACCACAATAAACTCCTAAAAATCATCCTTACTATTGAGCTCTGTAAATAAATGCAGATGTGCAGATGCAGCTACAGATGTAACATGAGCAGATGGACAGATATAACATGAGCGGGTGTTCTCAGATCCTGCAGGATCAGATGCAGGACTTTGAGGCCAGTGTGGAACCTCTGCAGGACTGGTTGAACAGAACTGAAAGGAAACTGCAGGAGAGCAGCGCTCGACTTTACGACCTGCCAGCCAAGAGACTGGAGCTCTCCAAACTTAAGGTACTTGACAGATGCTTCTTATTGACCTAAATCTTAAAAACTGAGTAACTGCTATTTACGTTCTGGTGCTCTTTAGCCTTATTTAGAAAATCATTGTAATATAATTCATTAGTTAGAGGACAGACTAGTTAGCATTTATCATTGGAATATACATTTAATATCTGAAGAGCATTAGGAAAATAATTCATGGAGCATTTTCTTTGTTTTGACTGTTTTTTACCATAATTCAACTGCTTATGAAGGACCAATTCATCTGTACTCAACATTTAATTAAATTATCCGATGAAATCAACTAACTGGCAGTGGAATCTGCGGTACTTAAACTCAATTAAATCAGTTCAGCAGAAGCGGTATCTGTTAGAGATAATGAAACAAGCCTGTCTGTAATTGTTGATTCCGCTGAGTCAAGCTTTTCCGTACTGTTGAGGATTAAGATGCGGCCTAATTAATTTTTTCCTGAGCAGCATTCCTGTCTAACTGCACTTAAAGAACAAAAACCCCAGTATACAAGCCTACAATAATATAAAAGTAGAATAGAGGTCGCAAAGATAAATATTTCTATTTTTGCCTTATCGCAAGATCTTTCGTCTCTATTTTTGTATTGCTTGTCACCCGCTGGGCCCTTTTGTTTGCTCTGCTGGCAATTACATTTCCTGCAGTGTGTTTGGAGAGTGTTCAGGTCCTTTTAGTGATTATCCAGCCCTCCCCTCTCGTTATTCCCTGCTTTTACCCACTTTTCCTTCTAATCCTTTTATCCCCAGAGTGCACCCAACATGATAGACTCCATTATCATGAACTGTGTCTGCCTAAATGACAATTTCACACTGTGCTCTTTTTCCACCTAATGAAAAAAGCAAGAAATTTAGTTTGGGTGGTCTTTTGTGTCTTGATGCATTAAGTGTGTTGAGTAAAGTTCTCACCCATCTCGTTGGATGCTGCCAATGCTTGTGTTTTTGTGGCGTATCCGCGTGATCTTGATGTCATGTACCGTCCTCTTTCTTCTCCTGTGACCCCTGCTTGCCTCCTCAACCCCGCTCATCCCCAGACGCTGCTGGAGGAGATGCGCTCCAGAGAGTCTGAACTGGCAGGGCTGAGAGCGAAAGCACACGGGCTCTGGGATGGTCAGGGTGCAGGGAAGAGTTTTGTGCATCGGGTCTGTCAGTTAGCTGCATGCTACCTGGCCCTGAGCAACCTGATTAAGGTAACCTCCTTTACCTGTTTGTCTACCTCACCTGTCCTGTGCTTGCTTTTTCCATCATTACCACAGACTGTAATGGGAGAAAAATCCCATGTTTAGTTTGAAAGATTTTCTCATAATTAAGCTTTTTGTTGTTTTGGTAACTCCTGAATAAGGATAGTCTGAGAACCAACCAAATTTTTCTAGTCTTGCATTTTCGTTCTGACCTGTGTCCTGTGTCTCCTGCAGGAGAAGGTTTCCAGGGTAGAACGAGTGGTGGGAGAACATCAGCTTTTCTCACAGGGTTTGGAGGAACTTCAAAACTGGGTTTCAGAGTCCCAACAGGTGCTGAAGACCTGCAGATCCCCCACATCTGACAAAAGTGTTCTCATCCCCAGAATGGGCCAGCTTGAGGTACATATTTGCTACTAACACTGAAACCACTATGGCAAGTATTAACCAACATATTGCATATTGCAGTAAACTATCTGCTCTTGTTAGTTAGTTTTGTACCTGTTCAAGAGGGGTAACAGAATTTCTGATGGATTCCAGGCTCTACTGACAGCTTGCCAGGGGAGAGAAATCCAGTTAAAGATGCTCATCACCAGAGGTGAGTCTGTCCAAAGAAACACCTCAGCCGAGGGTGTTCCAGTGGTTCGCAAGCAAATCCAAGACCTCAAAGACTCCTGGGATTTAATCTTGTCAGCATCTATACAATGCAAGAGGTCAGACACCTTTCCGTAACTCAGTCTGTGTGTTTTTATTCTCTCATAGACATAAATGCTTTTGTCCAGGTATTTCCTGAGATATACAGCATATGCTCTTCAGATGTGTGTGTGGAAGTGCTGGAGAATTATGCCTTGGGTTATTTTGCCTTTACAGCCAGCTGGAAGGTGCCTTGTCACACTGGACCAGTTACCAAGAGGATGTCAGTCAGTTTGAGTGCTGGATGGAACGAGTGGAAGAGAGTCTTGGAAACTCTGACAAGCATTACGCTGAGATGAGAGACAAGACAGCCAATCTGGGTCGAGCCAAGGCAACTAAAACCTTTCATTTGTTTCATTCATCAGAGAATTGGACCTCATCTTTTCTGGGGTTTTCAAATATATTGTTGGATTGGTTTATATATTGGACGTTGTAGGTTAAATTGCTTTAAATTCTTTGTTGTACAGCTTCTCTATGAAGAAGTACTTAGCCATTCCAGCCCCTTACAGACAATTGCCACCAAGGGTTCTAACATGG
The DNA here is from genome assembly GCA_036877575.1 of Botia almorhae. Classification (NCBI taxonomy): domain Eukaryota; kingdom Metazoa; phylum Chordata; class Actinopteri; order Cypriniformes; family Botiidae; genus Botia; species Botia almorhae. The sequence goes on from JAZGTJ010007679.1 coordinate 13,490, forward strand.
CTGAACATACTGCCACCCAACAGGAGATTCAGAAACTCAATGAGAGATATACATCTCTCAAAGATAAAGCCAAGGTATGCACATCTTGCATGTAGATCAACTTGATGTACATTTGTTAAAAATCATCTGTAAAAAAAAGTCCATGAGATTGTATACAGTATATGCAACTGGTGTTTTTAGGCTTGTGTCAGTAAAGCAGAAGAATTGGTTCTGCTCCACCAAGAGTACCAGCGAGGACTTCACGTGTTTGAAGACTGGCTGGAGCAAGAGCAGAGCAGCCTGGCTCTTCTCTCACCACTGGATGGAGATGGCAGTTCTCTGGAGAATACTTTAAAAGAACTGCAGGTTAGTATAATATTAATATTTTATCCTGTTTATATTCTTGACAAAAGCCATTCTGAACCACCTGATCTTCTCTAAGCCTAGGAGAAATGGGTCAGACATTTTTCTTTCTCTAAAAACATCTCTAGATACTCCAGTCTCATTGTCCAAAGGGACACAGCTTGCTCAGCTCAGTTCTTGCAAGTCGGGAAAGGATCATTCCATGGGGTGCTCCTCAAATTGAGGATCGAGCCCTGGAAACAGTACAGACAGAATGGCAAGGGTACCAAGATGAACTTGGGGAAACCAAAGTCCAGATAGACCAGGCCCTCACAAGGGATCAGAAACTAGAGGGTCTTTTCCAAAACCTGGACCAGTGGTTAGCAGACATGGAGATCAAAGTTAAAGTAAGAAGCCATTGTCGCTCTGATATGACTGCAAAAGAGGCCCAGCTACAGCATTTGAAGGTAAATGCTTCTGTGAATATTGAGTCTCTTTTTGGAACTGTAAATGGCAGCCATGTTTAGATTATGTTTTCTTGTCATTGTGTCTGTCAGCGGTGGCAGGGTGAGGCTGCTCAGCATCAGGCTGAGGTGGAGGGCCTCAGTACTGTTGCTCAGCAGGTGCTGGAGGATGCTCATGTCAGTGGTCGGATCAGTACCAGGGTTACCCAGCTCACCACCCGCTACCATGCTTTGCTACTACAGATACAGGCAAGTCTTTAAGGGAGTTCACACAAAATTAATAATCCTGAAATGTTTAAAGCTCCTGTCCCCATGCATTGTTATTGCATCCAGCACATTCTTTCAAGTTTGTGTGCCACAAAAGAAAGTCACGCTGGTTTGGAATATGTAAATCATGAAAAATTTTTAATTTTATTTTCCCTATTAAAATAAAATATAAATATATCAATAAAATATTCATTTTCAGGTGAACGTTTCTTCATAACACTTTCTATTTACTTGCTCATGATGTCAGAAAATTATCATTTCATATGTGCTGCATATGTGCTTTCACTGCTGTTTCACTGTACTGTTCTTCAGTGAGCTAAATCAGGCTTTAGTCATGCTGTCCCTATAATGCTGTTTCATTTAGTACAACCTGGTGCCATTGACTCACCCCCCTCTTTGCTGCCAAAACACACTTGATGAGGCTAATTCCTCAGCCGTCTAATCTTTGGAAGCTGTCCAGCATGGTAAACCGGCTCTTGGTTATTTCCATTGTCCCTCCAGGAGGACAAAAATAAAAGCTGTGGCGGAAAATCAATGTCTCTCCCACGTTGAGAACTAAGCTTATAATTAAACAATATACAAACCAATCTTGCCTTTCAGTCTGTGCTGCGGTTTCATAGCAACAATGGAATTGTTTCTAATACTTTACACCTAGTTTACACCTCTTCTTTTTGCCCTTTTCTCCCTAACATGCACACTCACACACACACACACACACACACACACACACACACACACACTGACTGTGACACAAAAAAAATTTGTAATTATTCTGAGAAACAACAAGCCACCACATGCACTATGACAAGAGCCATTGCATCTGCAGATACATGTGTGCTCAGCACAGAACAGAGCATTAATTGGTGCCATGCGCATGAGAAATCTACATGTCACGTGAAGAATGCAACAAAGTAGCTTAGCCTCAAGCCCCCAGCGAATGGTTGCATGTATGCAGCATTGAATCAATCAAAACACTGCATGCTGGTATGGAGAACAAAATGAGACAAAGAGTTCTTTACAATAAGCCTTTTCAATTGTCCCTCTGTCATTCAGGAGACCCTCAAAAAGCTCCAGGGAGAAATGCAGAGCATCACAGAAGCTCAGAACGCTCTCAGGACCTTCTCTGATTGGCTGAGTGGTGCCAGGAAGAATTTCAAAATTTTGACTGAACAAAATGAGGCCCTTGACCAGGTTACCATGGAAAAGAAGATGAAGAGGCTGGAGGTATAGAATAACTGTACATTACATTATGTTCATGTAAATTTACAGTACATGCATATAAGTTTGGGACTTCTGGAACTGGAAGCCAATACATCCGAATTTAATTAAAGTTAGGCTAATTTAATTATAATTAGTTTATAATTAGTTGTATGAACAGACTGTAGGCTATGTATATAGGATTGACACACTTAATCAATTGATTCGTTCAGCCCAAACGAATGTATCTAAGACATACAGTATATTGAAATTCTGAAACTGTAGATAAATGCTTTTATTTTTTGTACTTGATGAAAGCAAAAGATGAAGTATGTCCTGTGGTTTAGAGCTATTGATTTAGCCTGATAAAATTACACACACACTACAGACTATTACTCTCAACGGGCCTGGCACAGTTTTGTGCCCATATTTGAGATTGTAGATCCTGTGTGTGTGTGAGTGTGTGTGCGCGTGTGTGCACGCATGCACATGTGAGTCTCTTTGTGTAGACATATTGATCAAATCCCTAATAAGACAAAGCCAAAACGCTTTAGCGCAGTTGTACCCTATGTGGACACACACACATAAACACACACACATCCACTTCACACACTCCCCCACTGTGAGATCTGAGATGAAGAAGCGGTCTGTCTGTGGAACCTGCTGGCACAAGCTGTGTAATTGATGCAATGCCCTTAACAGTTTAAGCATCACATACACACTCTCTCCTTACACACCCGCATGCATGCATGCAAATAAACACACACAAACACAGCCACATGCAATACTCTTTTTGGCTCAGGCTTATATAATAGAATCCATGTTGTTGGATCAATGGCACTGTGCAGACAGTAAGAGCATGGTCCACACACCCAGACATGCACACATTCAGAGTACTGTACACCCACTTAATTAAATGACAGCCGCTTGGGCACATATATTTCTGAAGTAATAAACATCCAATTAGATATGCATTTCTTTGACATTCCAATTCGTATTATTCTGTATCATATTCCTTGGTCCAATTATCTAAGCTCCTACATCGTTCCGCATCGGTAACTTCTTATCTTCCCCATATGTGCGTGGAGATCATCATTAAAACATCAGGTCTCCTTTTCCTATCAGTAGCCCAGCAGTAGCCCCAGATTCAGTTGTACAGCCGGGGGCTGCTCTCTTTGTATAGACAACAGGCTGATATCATATTGAGATGCTTCCTGCTTAAAGGTAAAGAGCAAAAAATGGTAGGAGGGGCCGAGTGTGCTTGTTGCTGGGGAAACCCTGCTGCGCTGGCCCCATTTAAGACCTGGGTAATTAGGGCCTCCTCTTATATCTCTGACCGAGGCCTCGCCGGGTCTTCACACACAGGTGTCAGAAGTCCGACAGGCTTCAAAGAAGTCCACTTCAGAAGAGCACACTCACAACCTAAACCCCTACATGAATAGAGGAGATCAGAAGCTGTCAGAAACAGGAAACTTCTGTCATGGTTGCACACTGGGGAAGGCTTGAATGTCTTCCCTTTGGCTTATTAGTTTATTGATTCTTTCTTGTGTGTTGTTCTTTTTGTTCTCTTTCATAATGTTTTGTTTTTAAATCATAGTTTTTAAAGAATATAATATTCTCTTATCCCCACAGTCTCTACAGGGGGAGATGGGTCACGGTCACAGCCTCCTCAAAACGCTTAGAGAACGTTCGGAGCAGGCTGTATCTTTCCTGGATGACCCTGGAGCATCTAGACTGGAGAGGGAAGTACAAAGGGGAAGATCGCAGCTTGAAGAGCTTATACTGGAGCTACAGGAAGAGCATGGGACACTGGAAAAGAGCATTGTGCTTTATAAAGATTTCCAGAAACGCTACAAGAGCCAAATGCAGTGGCTTAGAGAGACTAGATCTCTGCTCAGCTCCACAGTGGAACCAAAGGCAGAACTCTACCAGAGAAAAGCACAGCTGGCCAAATACAAGGTAGGAATGTTTTCTAGTCTGCAGCAACCAATATATCAGGCAGGCTAATTAATCCCCCAGTATTATCAGCGTTATTCAATAACCATGTCTGGTTAACAAATGCGGTAGTTCCATTCAAGTTAATTCAAACTTTAATATCTATAATGCATATCTTTAATATATCTATATTTTACATAAAATATATTTGAGAGCAAACAATTCAGACATAAAAAACTATACAGAAATAAGAAAAAAGAAAAGATAGAAAATAGGAAAATATAATACCTAGAATGCATTGTAATAATATACATGATTCCCCCATTGTGTCACTTTTATAATCTGTCAACAGCGTTGTTAAAAAGTAATGTATGTTTTTTAAATGTTTTTATGATTTTTAATGGTTATGTCCAGGCTGTGGAGCAAACGTTGCTCTCTCGTGACTCTGCTGTGAGCTTCGCTCTAGAGAAAGGAGAAACTCTACTGGCGCTCCTCCACTCGCCTTCCATCACAGAAAACATGACCAGATTACAGACCAACTACCAAGAGCTGTGTGGCTCAGCAAGTGTAAGCCAAAATCACCACCGAACTACTTTACCTAAAGCCAAAAGTTGTTCTGTCTCGTGTGATTGTGTTTTTAAGAGAAAACATTTGATGGAATTTTTTATTTGCTTTTAAAAAAAAGAGTTTAATACACTATGTAGATATACACTGACGTTCCTCCCCAGTTCACCAAGCACATAAATAGAAACTAAGCTGCAAAAATGAGTTATTCAGGACATGCCATGATATATATCACAGCTTTTACAGCATTGCCCTTTTACATGTCAATCTTAAAAAAATCATATGAAACATACAATAAACATTTTAAAGGTACAGTACCAAAAATGCTAATTTAATTTTAAGAGAAAGACAGAGGGTGGATTGTCAATTAAAACTTAATTCAAAGTTATAAATAAACTTGAGGAGTGTAGCATTTGCATTCTTTCTGTGCTATTTCCTAAAAGATGGCATTCACTAACCCTGCAATCAGTGCAGTGAATAATCTTTTTCAAATAATCCATCACATGCCCACAGCTGTCGGAAGCTGCTTCTGTGCATGACCATTTCCAGTTCTGCGTTTATTATAGTGCTTTAGTTTGAGTGCTTGCTTAATCATTTAAATGGTTTATATGTATTACCCAAGACTCGTGTTCAAAGACTGGAGAGCCAGGTGAAAAAACAGGAAGCGTACCATAAAGATCTTCAGGAAATTGAGCGTTGGCTCCTGCAGATGTCCAGCAGGATGGTGACACCTGACCCATCATCCAGCGGAGGCCTGGAAGCTGCCACTCAACAGCTGGCCACACATAAGGTGACGAATCACAAGGCTTTATGGAAGAGCAACACCTATCAAATAACCAACCAGACACCCACACTGTTTACGTAAAAACATAAAAATGTGATTTGCTCTCCTGTTTAGGTCTTGTTCTGCAGACTGTAACCTTTGTAGGTTAAAAAACCAATATCAGTTATTGAGCAAGTACATAACACATCTATGTTCAAGGCTGTTTCCTTATCTTACCCCAATTCTCAATGGTAACTGTATAATAATGATTTATAATTTGAGCTGTCACAGGTAATGGCAGTTTGGCTTCATTTGACTTCATTTGACTTCATACGTAATGGCAAAAAGTACATACAGTAACCTGCAATTTTAGGTTTCAGACAGATATCGTCACAGTGAGGCAAAAGTTACAGATTGCATCCATAATATTGTTTTAATGAATGTAAAAACAAAATCAACATCATAGTTTCTGATATTATTTTCAGATGTTTTACGCTATTAGTAAACACTTTCTTCTCTGTCAAACAATTTGTAATGCAGACTCAACATGTATTTGTTTGCACATATTATCACCTCATTTCAGGCTATTATGGAGGAGATCGCAGGCTTTGAGGAGCGTCTGGCTGCGCTGAAGGAGAAGGGAGAGGGGCTGTTGTCCGGCTGCAGCGAGCGCCTCCAGGCTCGACTTCGCCAGCAAATTCATAATCACCAGCAGGGAGCAAAAGACAGCTACTCTGCCATCTGCAGCACTGCCCAGCGTGTGAGTCCTCCTGCCAACACACCATCACCAGACCTACATTGTCTGTGCCCACAATAATGGGAAAATATAAACCCACAATAGACAAAAATGTAATTCTAAGTCTTTATGTGGGACATATATAGTCAGATATTACTCACCTGTTATGGCACAGTAGTAGAAAACATTCCCTTTCAAATGCTGTGACACCAGTGTAACAGTTTGCCCACTAAATTATTTGTAGTTAATTCTCTAACACATTTCAGTTTTTAGTGTTTGTTAATTGTATAATTTCCAGTTAATGTACCGGTGCCACTTTGTATTTTGTGCCAACTTATTTCCACCCTGCCAAAACTGCCCGATTATTTTAATCCACCCTGTCTGTCTTCCTAGCTGCACCAATTGAAGTGTTGACAAAATACTCTCAATGCATTTGTATTTTAAATCAGATTACATCATCCTTCACTAGGTGGTCAATAAACCGGAAAATCCTGGCAATGAAACACACTTGACATTTTGACTCATGCATGCCGTAGTCATTACAAGAAGACCATCATGAGGCACTAAGAAATCATTTCTCCATGAAAGCATATAATTGAAGCCTATGGCAATGAAAATGAGTCCATACCCCACCCCCTCTGTTCCCCTTCTACTATATCTCTTGCAGTATCCCCCCAAAATCTGCCACCTGCTTTCCTCTAAGAACCCTAATCACATGCACCCCTAACATGGCAACTGATAACCACTTCCTGCCATCTGACGCATTGCCTGCTCAGTCACTCTCTGAGCAAACCACCCAGTCTATTAATACCTCACCCCCTTCTCCATGCCAGCTTTATTTTGCCCATTAAACCCAAATCAGTCAACAGAACCCCAGACATTGGTAAAACCCCTCCCTTTCTATTTACTAGTTTAGAGCCCCTACCAACATCTTGTGGCAATCTCGCCAGAACAATGGCACCCGGTAAATCCCGCCACCTGGCAATCTGGTCATTGAGTTCCACAGTCTGCAGTGCTCTGCCAACACTGGCCGTCTGCCAAAACAAGCCGGTCGTTGCCTGCCCCCCCGCGAGAGCTTTTGAATTAAGAATGTCAATCAGCCTCTGCTTTCCTGCTCACGGGATTACAGATGCCAGAGCATTCAACACCAAAGTCCATTCAGATGGACTTTGCTTTATTTTGACCTGGTGTGTCCCACTGTCATTATGTCAGAGTCATGCTGTCATTGTGTTTTATACAGCTTTTACTGTACGTACTGTAAAATGCCCTGTAAGGTTGTGGTGGGTGAATAAAAAGTTATATTATGATTCTGCTCAGTTTTGATTTCTGTTAAATGATATTGTTTGGATTTTTGCTTAATTAAAATGTACATTTATGCATTTTGCAAACGCTTTAATACACAAATTGCTTACAGAGAGACACCTCTTTATTTGTACAGGTGTATCAGAGTTTAGATCGTGAACTGCAGAAGCACGTCAGTCTGCGGGATACTTTGCAGCAGTGTCAGACGTGGCTTTCAAACATGCAGGATGAGATGCAGCTTCCTGTGCATGCACCACTCTGCCTACAGGAGGCCTTGGGGCAGGTATGCATTATACTTTTATTTTACTTTGTATATGCACGATAGCTTCACAATGAGTGACTGCATGTAACTGCATAACTGCATGTATTACTGACTACAGTGTATTTAATTTGTTTTCTGGGGTTCTTAAATGCTCCATCAGGTGAAACAGGATCGAACTCTGCAGGAACAGGCTAGTACATACTTTCAGCTGGTGTGCTCCACCTGTGATCTGTCAGATGTGAAGGTGCAAGAGACGGCTGCTGAGATACAGCAGGTTAAACTTCAGGTGAGTGGCTCATGGCTGGTCTGCTCTTTTGAAATCGACTTAGCCTAAGGCTAAATGCATTAAAAAGACTTTTTAATAAACATAAAATTTTATAACTTATGTTCAATAAACAATTTTTTTACTCATTTGGAATGGTTACATACTGTATGCAAAGTAATCTTACTGTATGCATATGTAAATTGCCCAGCAAATTGCCATGCATCCAACATTGCATATTGTTAAAATACAATAAATACAATGAATTGTCAATAGTACCTTCTTCTTAACCATTAAAACAGTACATTCTATTACATACATTCCGGACATACTGTATCGACCATATTTGCATTGTCATGTGACTTGTATGTTCATTGACCTATGACATGTCTTTAATTTATTTTAAATTTACTAACAACAACCACGGAAATCATTTACTCAGGTATTATTACGGTTAAACCACAAGAAACTTATGTCTTGATACCTGTATCACTTACACTTGCAAAAGTAAAAGCTGAGTAAACCATGTATCGCATTCTGTTTTAGCATACTGAGGTTTTAAACATTCCACTAATTTCGTATACTGATTTTCACATACTTAGTATTATAAAAATACCTAATTTGGGACATAGGGCTTGTCTTTAAGTATTCAGATTAATATACTAATCAGTATTTCACTACAATGCCAAACTTCCAGATTAAACCTTTTGGTCAGAAAATATACAGATATCTTTTCTCCTAAATACAGATCGAGGAGAGGATGTTGGAATCTCAAGATCTAGCAGACAGCTGGAGAGAGATCAAGGACTTGCGTTCCAACCTTGAATGTCG